>OMNZ01108873.1:1718-23440 GCA_900303255.1 Lesueurigobius sanzi | reverse complement strand
GTTTGTAAGCACATTTCACAACTGGCAGGGTCACTTTTTAGGGTCATAGTCACAGAAATGCAAGAAAACCAGTCTGCAAACTCAGGAAATTGACAATAAATGCTTTATATTTTTTGCAATGTTTGCAACATACTAAAAAAAGGAAAAAAAAATAATTTCATTCCACTACTAGGAAAAAAATCAGGTATAGTCCCTTTAACATCTTAGTTTTTATGTCAAAGTAAAAACAAATAGGCCAAACTCATCCTTTATGATGGTTATTTTATAATGGTTTGTCAACTTTGTCTGGAAATCGTTCCAACATCGCTGCGGTCCACCGTGCTTCCCGTGTGTATCCATTCACATAATATTGATAACTTTGGTATCCATGTGGCATGCATAACGCTACCAACAAGACGTTATCAAAATATGGTAACTTCCTTTCTGGGAGAAGCCAGTGGGAAAAATCTGCAAGTATACGTGCATGCACAGATGTTACAAAACTTTAGAGCCTGTTTTGTCTTCCCAGTCTTGTACTTTATAAGGATTTTTTCAATAACACATTTTCTAGCCTGATTTATTGAGGTTTGAACCCGAAAAACATATGTGAGCAACTCTGTGGTTTTATTCAATCAATCAATTTGTTGTTGTTTTGACCAATATCACAACAGGAGTCATCTCAAAGGACGTTACAGAGACAAAAATGTCACACACATATAATAATAATAATATCAGACAAAATAAGCCTAGGGTATCCCACATCCTTAGACCCTCCTTAGAAAAAACTCTGAAAACCCTGTTGGAAAACCGAAGACATCTTGAGGAGAACCACAGTGAGGAGGGATCCACTCCTATGGACGGTTGGGCGATATATGGTTCCTAGGCCGACTAGAGTCCTGTCCAGTTAGAGCTGCAGAGGCCACCACTGCCCAGTCCCGCTGTGACCGCTGTTGCTCAGGCCTGCAGTTGTCCCTGGATCTCCAAAAGCCAGGGAACTACCTGCGGGGGTGTGACAGAGAAAGTGGATACGATGTGAATAGAAATGAACAGACTAAAGGTTAAACAAAATATTCCAACATAGTTTATACAGTAAGACGAACAAGAGGATAGGGCTCCATGTACCGTACTTCCCCCAGCATTATAGCTCCTATAGCAGCCTTGCTTATGCTGTAGGTTTAGTACTGTGCTGAGCTGACCTGACTGTTCGAAATGGAATGTTTTGAGCCTAGTCTTAAAAATGGAGACACTGTCTGCTTCCATAAATAATAATAGTTGATTCCATAAAACCGGAGCTTTGTAGCTGAAGGCTCTTTTTCCTATTGTGTTTCTAGAGACACATGGAATCACCAGTAGTTGTGCGTTTCGAGAGCGAAGCACTCCGTTTGGCTGATATGTCACTATAGCTTCTTGGACATAGATTGAAGCCCTCCCATTTATTGCCTTATATGCGAGAAGAAGGATTTTAAATTTAATTCTAAACTCGACAGGGAGCCAGTGAAGAGACTTCAGCACTGGAGTTATATGCTCTCTTCTTTTAGTCCCCATTATTATTTTGTTGATACATTAGTGACATACATTTTTCCCCTATTCACCTGCAGTGTCTCACCTTCATTAAATTGCCATGTTATTACTCTTTTCAGTGCCATGCTATTTCCATCCTGCTACCATGATTACTGTGCTGTGCAGTAATTGCTACCGACTTATTAATTAGAGCTATAAAGAGAAATCATTATTTTGAAGTTCTTAGTGTTGTTGTTGTGGAAGTGTGAAAGTGTAGCATTACAACTATAGCTTCTAGTACTATTATCAAAACCATTTGTCCATACTATCAGCATTGTGTTATCCATCTTGCTCAACAACATTGAATTACTTACAAAAACAAACAAACACAGAACTGCTTGAATGACAATCATTATGTATCTAGGAAATTCATTTATGCATTGAAGATTACCAGACAAAAAATGTGTGTTACAATCCAAAGCCATTGAAATAGCTGACCTGTCTGAAACCCTGGAATACTTGTGCCACATGGAGAATGCAGACCATGTACTTTTGCTCGGGACAGGGTGACTCCGCTCAGACAGCAGGACAACAGTGCGGTGCCGCTAAGACAACGTCTTTAAAAGTGACGGACGCGGCAATAACAATCGTCCCGAGCCGTGAACACAGTCGGGGATGGCACCGAGTTGTCCACAGCTGTTGGGCCCCGGCTCCAAACACGCCGTCATGTGAGCCGAGGTAGCCAGACCTGCGTACTCTGTACGGGCCGGCGAAGTGTGTCATGGTCATTTTACACAATCCAATTAATCCAACCGTCTTGAATTTATCGAGGACTTATAGCTGACTAAATGACAAGCCAATTTACTTTGTTTTCGTATCGATAGACAAGTGGTTGTCAAAGTTGTCGTGCCAAGTACCATCTCATAAAATATAAGCACCACCAGGCCTTGGATCAAGATCAAATCAGGCTAAACATCCTCTAAAAAACTTTATTGGAACTAATGTCTAAACTGAGTGTCTAATTCAGAAAACAGCAGCTAACTTAAATGCATTACTAAAGCATAAATGAATGAAATCTCAAACTAAAATTAATAGTCTATTTGCACACTGCTTAGATAAGTTAAAATTACTGGAATTAAGATTGCTTGACCCTTAATTTGATTAATTCTGAATAAATCTGCTAATGGAATAACATTTTTATTACGGACACAAGAATAAAAGGTCCATACTAGAAAGACAGACATAAAACACTTTACTTTTTTCTTTCTTTAAAAAAAAAAAAAAAGTTATTTCTAGTAAAGGCTCTGAAGCCAGCGAGTCCATATAGAGCTTTGGAATGTGATGTCACGTAATGGGGCGTGGCCAGCAGATTGTGTTGATGTGTGTGTGGTTGAGGCGCCATCTTACTGGTCCAAACAACAAACTGCTAACTGTAGAACTAAAGGAAGCTAGACAGACAAATAACTTCAGGAGAGTTGGGGCCTGTTGTGTAGTTGACTGCCGTGTTAGCACGCACCATCTACCAGGGAATAATATTGAAAATGGGCGGTGTTTTTATTGTTTTGTGGTTCTGAAAAATGGTGTCACCGCAGTGTAGCGCTCAGAGACTCCATCACTGCTGGAAGATTTGTTCACTTCATGTTTCCACCTCTCTATTTTTGTAACCGTATAATATGAGGCAAAAGACAAAGCATTGAAGGGCAGTACATAATAATAAGATAAACCATTATCTTCCATCTCAGTGGTGTGCATGCTAACATCCTTTCTGAGATGTTTTGTCAATATAGCAGTGTTTCAGCAGTTTTACGGCAGCCTGTGTGGCGCATTGTAGTCAAACCCGTGATTGTCATGTCGCTGCTTGTGCCCACACTGCAGCGTCTGGGGAGTGCGACTCGTGTAAGCCTCAGCTGTTTCCTGTCACTTTGGGGAGTAACATCTGGGATTACACTACAGCCAATCCTTGTGTTTACCTGGTTATTATAGGCAAAATGGAGATTATTATTGTTCCTTTGCCCGGTTACAGTACAGAGCGGGCCGTGGCTGGCGCCTGTTGCATCCAAAATTGCAGTGATTAGGACACATAATCCCGTATCACAAGGGACGCACCGCAATGGCTCCAGCATATTCCACCTGACATTTAGCTCAGCCAGATTTCTGATTGGCACTTGATTAGCTGCTAATCCATGTCATTATCTCCTCCAGTGAAATGAGTGCAAAGGAAAATAGTGTGGTAAATCATAGAGGTGGGACTGTGGAGGGGGCTCCGGCAGCGCACAGCTTTGAAAGTGCTATAAGAGAGAAAGAGAGAGGGAGAGAAATGTGTTGTTGCCATGGATACTTCAAAACCAGCAAGGAGAGGGTGGGTTACATTTGGGGATTTGTTTTTTGGCGTCGGCTAATAATAAATTAAGGACGTTAAATTCAAAAGTGTGTTGTCCTTTAGTGACACAATGAGTAGCACTGGCTGGTGGTCTTTTCAGCTCATCTGTTGATTTCATTCACTACATTTATATGATGTCAGCCTCCTAGCATCATTTTGGGTAGGGACGTTCCCACATCGATATCACAGATTTTTCAGGTATCAGTATCGGCGAGTACCTGAAACAATACCTATCCGATACCACAATGTGTTTCCTCTAATGATCACAGCATGTACATTTGTGTTTCCCTTTTTGCTTTCATTTAATCTTTAGAGTGGAAACAGAACTTTGGGCTTTGGTGTCTTTCCACAGACTTTTGCTAGTGTTTTTATCTACACCGTGGTATGGGAGTAGTACTCGGTATCGGCGACTACTTGGAGTCCAACACTAATTTTGGGCCTGAAACAACTAATCAATTAATCGACAAGTAATTTAATATTGAAATAGTTTTAGTCATCAATTAATAGTTTCTAGTATATACAAATAATTGCATCACAATTTTGTATTTACCTGTATAGTTTAAACAATTTCATCTCTAAAGTTATTGGGTTCTTATGTTTTTTTATTGGTTAATATTTTTGTCCTTAGATATAAGATACATTTCAAGACCATTATCTAATAAGAGCAGAATGAGCCCCAGTCTTAAGGTTGTCAGACCCTATGGCAAAACCAGCTTGGAAATGAATACAAAAGGCCTCTTTTCCTCACTTTCACAATCCCTTTCACAGTTACAGGTTTAAACATTTTCACATATTGTAAAACTTATACTGTATGAAGAGCATCCTTCAGACATGACCTTCAAACAGCATCACTTGAACTTCATGTGGCAAAAACTTTATAAAATATGGTATAGTATATTTCCCATGCACCATTTAATCATAGAAACAAATATCTACCAAAATAATCCTTAGTTGCAATCATACATAATTGTCCCATTCATTTTTTTTGGCCAGATTTGGATTTCTGTTTCATTCCATACTTCAAAGTGTGAAAAAAGTTTGTTTGTGATACTGGGCTATACAAAAATAAACGAGGGGTTGTTCGAAGTTGAAATGAAAGCTATTTTGTCTATGACTTGGATGTATTGATTTCCCAGTTGAGAAATTTTCTCTTAAATCACGCACCAACAAGTTTTAACAAGTTTGTTCTCAGTCGATCAGGGCATTATTGCAGACACTTCTTTGCAATAATATACAGTACCTTTACCTTGTATGTAGTTCATTTTTTGTATATTCCTGCACACGCCCCCTCCATGTCCAATCTGGTCTGCCCCCGGATACCTTCCTCGAGCTCCTGTCCTGTCCTTACCCCAACCCTCAGCGGAGTGGGGAAATAATTAGAGAGAAAACTGCTGCTCACACCATTTTTGAAAAGCAGGTATTGTAATGAGAGTTGAGTAGGTATTCATGGTGTTTCTGAGGAGCCATGGAACATCGGTCCTGGAGGAGCTTAGCCAATGCCTTGTGGGAAAATAGCCTTGAGAGGACCAGGACGTAGTTTCTTTAACAATGGCACGAGGTGGGGCTAACACTGGATTCATATCTGACTGTCACAAACACACGCTGATCTGCTTCGTCTCTCCAAAGTGTGCCTCCCTCTATCTTGTGTCTCTGATTTGAGTTCAAAGAGATGCCGTCCAGCCACCACTCAAAGTCCATTAGCTGTCCTCTATGTGGTGTCTGTGTGAAAAGATCCCTGTGTGTAAGCTTTGAAACTGTCTAAGGTAACTTCAAATGTGAGGGTATTGTGTTCAAGTCGAACACAAGTCGAAGCTCCAATATAATAAAATACATTCAAACTGGACATTTTTAAATTGAATGACCCAATAACTTCACCCACAATGTGTTTTATACAATATTTTATTCTCCATTTCATACATATCACACCCTGCCCAATTTGACCAAGAGTACATTTTATTTTATCTTATTTAGTGTGCATAAGAGATGCTTGTATAGTTTATTTAGAGAGATGCTAAGAGACATTACTATATTTTTTATTTTTATTATTATTACCTGTTTTACAAACTTAGTTTCTTCTTGATGGCACATTTCCTGACTTTTTGCACCCCTCTGTGTGATCCTGTCCTAAGAGCTGTTGTAACAAGTGAATTTCTCAATTGTAAGATCAATAAAGAACTATCTTATCTTATATTGCCATGTAGGAATGTGGTGAGTGAGTGGTTGGTGGTGGTCGGAGGGGCCATTGAAAGATTAGCATCTTGCCACCAGAGTATGAGTGACTGAATAATGCAATGTAAAGTATCTTTGACTGTCCAGAATAGTGCTTTATAAAACAAATGCATTATTGTTATTTAAGATGACTGATCGTGCTCTAAACATGAAAGTCATCAATACTTCAGTTCTATGCCCCTAATGAAGCAGCTCTTGCTGTCATAGTGAAACACTGACAACTTTGCCTTGCAAAATTACAAAAATCGCCCTTCGACCAAAAATATTGGATGTGCATATAAAGGTTACTTTATTGATCCCCATAGGGAAATTCATTGGCATCAATCTTAGAAAAACAAAAAAAAATCTTAAGGTTTTATCGAAAGAAAGTAGATGGTTTGAGAGAGGTGTCAAAGAGGCCATATTTGTTAAAAAGAAAATCCAGCTATGAATCGCAATGGAGGACTCAGGTTCAAGTTGGACCCAATCTATGACAACCTACTGAGACAGAAACCTAGTGACAATAACAAACTTAGAGTGAAACCATCTCCACTGTCATGCTAATGAGCCTGGAGCTGCAGGACCATAGGGAAGTGTCAACAGCCTTAGAACCTAGCCCATGGTGAGACAATACAGAGGTAACAAGCCATATAAGTATGAATAGGCTAAGATGTTTTCCTACCTTTAGCACCAAGAGACGAGGGACTTAGAGGTTAACTCCTCCTTCTCAAGTTTTTATTAAGCTGATGACGGTCTTTGGACTAAGATCGAAACGTCCTACACTTCAACTACAGAGTACAGATGAAGACTGAAGAATATTTGCCTACGATGGTCAACTCCTGTACGACTGAGAACCTATCAGACAAAAAAAATATATGTTCTTGTTTAAGGTTAGGTAAGGTTACTTCATTGATCCCTGTGAGAAAGTTAATGCAGCTTTATGCTCAAATACAGACACAATCCATCCTGTTATTGGTCAGTTAGAGTGACAAAAGAACTTAAATGAACTATAAGAAGCAGCAGATGGCTGGTTAGTTACTTCTTATAGGTAATATAAAGGTACTAAAATCAAAACTGTGATCATGGGTCAAAGACGATTGTGATTTGACTTTTTTAAATTGCTCATTGGTTTAAAGTAGACTGCAAGGAACAGTACTGCACATTTTACTAAATAGGAGCATCGCCTACATTAATGTTGTTCTAAACACAGACAAGCAGCGAGAAGGGAAATAGATGAGGTATAAATGTACATTTTTCAGCTGAGGAAGGCGCCGTTCGCAGTGAAGGAGCAAATGATGTATACAGTACATGAAATACCCTCCTGCGTAACGTCATCGTTGGACGAGCTAAAATACGATGTTGCTGATTGTGCAGAGTCGGAAACACATTCATTTTCGGGTTTGTAGTTGCGATTGGGATAACTGCGTGGGAGAA
The DNA here is from genome assembly GCA_900303255.1 of Lesueurigobius sanzi. NCBI lineage: Eukaryota > Metazoa > Chordata > Actinopteri > Gobiiformes > Gobiidae > Lesueurigobius > Lesueurigobius sanzi. The sequence goes on along the minus strand of OMNZ01108873.1, from coordinate 15,939 downwards.
AGACATGCTTTTTGATTGAGCGGTACAGGTGCATCGTCATTATGTTTATTTAGCATGTGAATGTACTATAATTACATCCAGGCTTGGAGCAATTCAAATGTAAACCAGTCACAGATGAGGCACAAATGAATGGGGAAATTTAGCAGCACCTTTTGAATGCCGCTGTCCCTTTTAGTCGGTAATCAGTAGATTCAATTTGGTGACTAATAAGGTATTTAACGATTGCAATATGCCGGCGCTCATTTAGTCCCTCCACAACGCACAACAGAAGAAGCGTTTATTTAATGTTATGCATTATGCAAAAGGTCAGATGAAACAACAGCAGCACAAAAGCAATAAACTAACAAAATATGTAAAGCCTACATTGTGTTATTTGGACTTTTTAATGTTGTCTATTAACTAAGCATAATAAATTGTGTTTGCTTAACTAAATTTGGACATAGTTTGCATGTATTGTTTTGTCATGTTGCAAGTGTCTATTTATACAAAGCTTCGGGGAAAAAAAGGTTTATTCATTCATCCAGTACAAACGGAATGAGAAAGAGCGCGACGTTCAGCAAATTGTCAGAGCGGAGAACAGGATTCCACCATACTGTATGTGCTGCAGTCTTGACCACTAAGCGGCTGCACAAACCTTACATCAGGCCTCTCCACCCTTTTTTTTTTAACCTTGTGAGCTACACTTTTGCGTTACATAAATGGCAGCGAGCTACTTCTACTTCAAAGAAACACGAGTAACTCCGCCTCTCGGACTGCCAAGATGAACATGCAATACAATAAGAGAAAATGACAGTAGTTTCTGGTTTATACTTGGCTATATTCACCTAAATGTTTGGAAATGTTTTGATCATAAACTCATGAAGCTTATGTAGAAATGTAGAAAGCTTTTGGCGAGCTACTTGGAAAGGGATAGCGAGCTGCTGGTTGCAAATCCCTGCCTTGAATAGGAGCGATCGCTGTTATTGTTTTCTTCCGCAATTTTCAGTGGATGTTTGGGTGAACCGTAGGCAGCAGCTGATGCATCGGACGTGTAGCACTGTTTACGTAAGCCAGGGAAGCAATGCTCTGTTTGTGAACAATGTTTTTGCCCATCATAGAACTATTATTTACTATTATTATGTATTAAAACTATTCACTTTGCCTACCGAAACCCCGGAGGTGATGACATCGCGGTCGCTCGTATACTTCGTGAATGTGGGTTGTGTCTTGGCTTTGAAGAACCTTGAAATTAAATGATGATGTTTTGCATTTGCAGTAATTATAAAGGCACTTTTATTTTTTTTATTACAAATAATGGTAGAGGGAGCAAGTAAAATAAATTGATAGTTGTGGTCCTAACACATTTCTAGAATCCCATTTCTTCTTAGAGATGAGTTCATGAGAACATTTCACAACTGGCGGGTCACTTTTTAGGGTCATTGTCACAGAAATGCTAGAAAACAAGCCAGCAAACCATAAATGACAATAAATGCTTTATATTTAGATGCACAGTATTATTTACACAATTTACAATATAATAAAGGAGGAAAAAACGAATTTCATTCCACTACTAGGAAAGAAATCAGGTATAGTCCCTTTAAGTAAACTTGTATATGATTTGTTTTTAATCAAACATGGATTATTGCTCAGTGAGTAGATTCTTGAGCACCGATTACACCAGTGCTTCTCAAGCTTTTCACACAAAATGCCACTTCAAATTTTTTTCACCATCCAAGTACCTACAAACATAGAACGGAATCAAATCACAACTGATTTGGTTCTAGGCCTGGTCTAAAAAGGGTCTAAACCAAATCTACATTTGACTAAATTATGCCTAAACTTGATGCATACCCTGTCTAAACCAGAAACCTAACTTAAATGTATTAGCACAAATGAAATGAGCTCTAATTAGGATAAAGTGTAAAATTGCAGAGGATTCTTCATGTACCACAGTTTGTGAACCACTGCTCTACAATTGTGACCATTTACCACTTACTTAAAGTAGGGCTGGTCATACCGTGATTCAGTGGTTTTTGTGTTTAACACAGCTCTGAGCTCAAATACTGACACTTTTTTCTCTTCTTCTACTGGCAGGATTAAAGCAGAACTAAACCAGTAGAAAACTAGGTCTAAACCAGGCCTAAAATCAGACAATATCACAGACTAAACGCGACTAAAGCGGAGACTGAAATGAGGTCTAGACCAGGACCAAACTAAAAAGGACTAAACCACGGACAGAACGAAACGATGATCACCCTGGACTAAACCAGGACTAAACCCAGGACTAATCCAAGACTTAACCAGGTCCAAACCCAAGGACTCAATCAGAAATAAACCAAGAGAAATCTGGGTCTAAATCTGGAAAATATCAGAGTGAACCAGGACAAAACCAGGTCTAAGCCATGAGGGATTAATGCCAAAACTCTGGACTGAAACTTAGATTAAAACAGGTCTTAACCAAGACTAAACCACTACCGCACTAGGTCTAAACCAGGTCTTAAACCAAGAAGAAGCAGATGACTTTAGTCGCCATTAAAAGACCATATACACATGAATTGTGATCAAATCGAAATCGTGATTTAAACTAAAGAAAATTGTGATGACATATTTTGGCCATATCGCCCAGCCCTAACTTAAAGTCGCATTATGTAATTTTTTGTGTGAAAATTGGTGCATATTTGACCATATAGTGATCCATTGGCTGTGTATGGTGCTTAGCGGGCACCTTTATCAATCAATCAATCTTTTTTTTTTTGTCCCAGACGGCTTTTCAACTCCATACCTTTGTTCATCTTTTTTGTCAACATTTGTATTTGCAATCCATCTTGATCAGGAGTTGCAGAATTTCCCATGTTCCTAGTCGCAAAAGGTGTAAGGGAACGGGCTTTGACACTCGCCGTTGTAACAAAAATGGAAACTGAAAACTATTATCCACAATCTCATTCTGGAGCGGCTGAGATGAAAAGCAGAAGCCCATGCGTCTTTCCTCACTGCGATCCCAAGGTACTCGTGTAGGTTTGAGATCAGCCCGGTGATGAGAGGGAAGTGTCTGGGGAGGGGGGAGTCCTCTGGGATCCATGAAATGAAAACTGGAGAAGGCATTATTAAACGCTGCCAACGCGGACGGAAAAAATGGCTGAGAAAAGATCACAGTTTACATTTACTTTTCAGAGCTCTAGTGCTAAGCAAGACCTTTGAACGATTGAAACGGCTCCATTTTGCACTTGTAAAATATGTTATTTTATGAACATTTTTATTAAGGCTTATAAAGATTTTGGATTGCTTTTCTTGATTAAACACACAGGCTTGTTTGGAATAAGCATATACCCAGCTCATGCCAAGGAAAGGAGGAGAAATTGAAATAGATTTCTAACTAATAGTTTTGTTTGTATTGAACAAGAGAATCAGAGTGTTACCGCCATTGCCAGGAAAGGTTTCACAACCTAAGAATTGTTTTTAGTGCAGTGATGCAACATGAAACATAAACTAGTAATATGATAACTATAGAAGGAATAAAAATATATAAGATTTAGGTAGAAGAACTATACACAATATACTGTATTTACAGGACTATAAGTCACACAGGAGTATAAGTCGCACCAGCCAAAAAATGAGAAAAAGTGTGACTTATAGTCCGGAAAATACGGTATATACAATATACAGCAAAATGTAATCTAGTAATACTGTAATTTCCGGCCTATTGAGCGCACCTGAATATAAAGCAGCACCATTCAAAGTTAAGAAGAAAAACAAAAAAGTTCATACAGTATATAGGCCGCACCAGTCTATAAGCTGCAGGTGTCCACGTTGTTATATGGGGTGCATACTAGAGACCTGCCTGCTCCCCACAGTTCCCTACTCAAATCGAGGGCAAATGTACTTACAGTATTTCAAGAAAATGTAATGTTTTTCTAGATCACATTTTGCCGTGTACTGTACATGTACCGACACATCAACAGTGTGGGCTGGTTGGTTTACATTGTAAGATAAGCAGCACGTGTAAACTTGTGTGGATAATATTCTGTAATCACATCTTATAATTTTCAAGTCTTATTCTAGCAATGTAACATTGTCAATCGTTAGCAATTCACATTTAATACTGTTGATTGTTCTGGTTAAAAAATGCAGCGTGCGCTTGACATGAGCAGCTTCGGCGTGACCTTTGCGTGAACTGCGCCTGGACTTCACTGCTCCAAACCTCTCAGGGAAATGCCCGCTTACATGATTTATTCAGTAGCTCAGACTCAAAACAGCACAATGCCTTTTTGTGTAGACTTGGTTTAAATTATAGGAAGGGATTTTTAATACGATTGTTACATTAAGTTTTTGAAATTTTGCCACTGGCTCTGGCAATAGCTTTTGTTCTGCGCTGAAGACGACTTTATCATGGTTTTGAAAAGGTTCGGTTGTGATGAAAGAAGATTTGGTGTCAATACCTGAACACCCAAATAATTTTCTTTTTTGTATTCATTTTGTTTAAACCCAGTCGAGGATAATTCTTGATTCCTCCTCGTACACAGCGCCTCATTAGCTTCATTGCTACACAAATCATTTAAACTGTTGGCTGTGACTAAACACAATATGGAAGGTGTTACATTGCGCCTTCCTATGGCCCCAAAGCTCTTAACGCATTTGACAATTCTCTGTTTGCTCGGTGTTCAGGAGCAATTATGATGCAAATAAGTGCACCTGACAATCACGCACCCCCCTGCTCTGCGCAATGCATCTCAATGTATGGAAAATAACCCGGCATTATCGCTAGCACCGGTGCTGCCACGACACAGCTGTTTCGGTGCTAAGTAGCTTTCAGTGGTTGCACATCACTGTCACACTCATGTTACTTCCTGGAAAAGCCATCAGGATCCGTCTCTGTCAAGTGCCTGTCCCTCAGTCCATTAAAGATGATTGATAGGAGAGGAAAATCATCCGCCCAGCTGTTGTCTTTGACTTATCCGAGCGAGATGGAAAGGAAAACTTGCGAAAAGACGCGCCTCTTTTTCAAAAGGCGCATTGTTTACATGTTAGAACACTGTGTACACAGCTATCAAGATATTTTCAGTATTCTGTGGTTATGCAGCCGCAGTCAGTGTTTTCGTCATTTCTTTTCTCTCACTTTCCTCTTTGCGAAGTCCTTCTCAATGTTGTTGTTGTATTATTCAAAATAATCAGTACTATGTGTCTATTCTTGATTCTACTCCACTTGGGTGACAAATAACCATAAAAATTCAATTTATTTAAATTATCTCATTTTAAAAATCCTTGTTAAACAGGCAGCTACTTACAAAATTGTGACAGACAGTAAGCAGAGGTGAGTAGAGTAGCCAAAATAAAATACAGTAGTTCTTTATTGATCTCACAATGGAGAAATTCACTTGCTACAACTCTTAAGACAGGATCACAGGGGGGTGCAAAAAAGTCAGGAAAATGTGCCATCAAGAAGAAAAATTGGTTTGCAAACGGGTAATAAAAAGACTAGAGTGAAAAATAAAAACTATAATAAAATATATGTCTCTTAGCATCTACCAATAAAACTGTATAGGCATATCTTATGTACACACGAGTATGAATATATAATTAATAACTGTTTACATTAGGTGGTTGATTGGTAAAGTGAAGTGACAATACAGAAATACAGTACTACAATGCTACATTTTAAAATGATTATTATTGTTGTATTATTTATTTGATTCTATGCAATGTCTATAGGCCTTATAGCTCACAGCTAATTCAGACCTGGTCCCCAAGACGCAAAAAAAAAGACATTTAGACAAAATATATGATGAATACATTTATTTAGTATGTTTTATTTATTTGTGTAGAATGTACAGGTATATAGTACATTTTATTAGTTGAGCTTAAAAGTCTTGATATAGGTTTGTGTTTGTTGTCAAAGGACATACTAAGCATAACGTTGCATAAAATGTTGGATATTTCAAAAGAATACACTAAAAGAAAATACAATATGCATATTAATTAAAAAAAAAAAAAAAAAAAACAATTACATTTGTATTCATTTCTATATGAAGCTTTTGCCACTTAAATTAGTTACTTAAGTATTTTATTTGTCATTGTACAGTAATGGTTAAATAACCAGAATAAGTACAATATGGATGAATTTGTCCGACCTTTTGAGCTGGATTTGTGGAGGTGAAATGTATTTTACAATTTCAATGTTATACAATTAACACCTGAAATTGCTATTACATTCTGTTTTCTTAGAATTTCAGATAGATTTTTTCCCCCTAGATATATATTTTTCTTTTTCTCAAGCAAATGTAGGAACAGTGATGCTGGTGTCTGGTGGTGGTGAGTCGCGCCAGAGCAAAACAAGTAGCTGCAGTGTCACTGTGGGACTCCCTTAGTCCTGTACTGTCATGTTAACCGCTCTGGCTGATCCCTTACAAAGCTGTACAACACAAAGCACTGTATTTGTCCGTGTTGCTTGTTCTGTCTCTTGTTTGGGCTAATGGCTGCGAGGACTCGGCAGGACAAGTTGGAGGAGGATTTTATGATGTCTCACAGTGATTGATAAGAGACTCTCGGAGGGATGTCAGGCTTTCAGAGAGGGATAATGTGGATTTCTATCTCTCTGCCTTCTCCTGTAAGACGTGCCATCAATCAAGTGTATCGCAGCCTTAACCCGGTAAAATTAAAACTTTAAGGAGCAGGCATCGAGAGAGATATAGAGGTGAAGAGAGAGGGAGAGAGACAAAGGAGGAGGGAGGCAGGGGGGGCTTATGTAGAACGAGGACACTTGTATCGGGGACATGACGGCATCCGAACAAAAAGTTGAATCTTGACGAAACACGGAGCAATATTTAACGTTTTTTGTGGATCTTCTGTTTGATGTTGAGATGTATTTGCGAAGTTAAGATTCGCAACTTCAGATTAATTGCGGCCTTCATTTTTTATTGATCTGAAATGGATATTTTTTCCCACATCAGTGTTACTAAAAATGGTTCATGGATCATGTGCAAATGCCATCTATACTTCAAAATCGGATGTTACTGGCTAAATGCATTGCAATGATTTTGTTCTTGAGCCCAGTTTACATAATTCAATGGATATACTGCTGTCTTAAAGTAATTTATTGTAAAAAGGTATTTTGGCAAAAACCCTTATGATTATGGCAGTGGTTACTATCAGTTTGAAGTGTAATATGTTATAGTCTGAAATCTCATTAGGTTTATATGTTGATATTTAAAGTCATTTTTTCATTGACACAAAATCCTATACAGATGTTAGTGCATATACTATAGGCCTATGGCTGTTGACAGAGGAGAGGCATTACAGGAAGAACGGTCTCATTTTGCTTTGTGGAGGCGTTATTAGATCCTGGCCCGGCTAATTTAATTCCTAAGCTCGTCAATATTTACCAGTAACAGACACAGGCGCTGTCACACTCCCCCTACAGAGACACACGATATACAAGCCAGATCATTTCAGAGTGGAGAAAATGATGAAAATTATACACATGCTGCTTGTTCTTCGGGCCCGTTTCTCTAAATGAGTGCTTGTTTTGACATGATAAAGCAAGCAAAGAGCTAATTAGCCCAGCACGGTGAATTGTTGTGTGCCTGATCCAGCCAGGCCTCATACCTCTGCCTGTCATGTGTCTGTTTCAGTCGACGGGTGCATACACAAAGCGGCGGGGTCCTGCCTGTTCGAGGAGTGCCACTCACTAAACGGCTGCGAAACCGGCAAGGCCAAGATCACCTGCGGATACGACCTCCCGGCAAGACGTGAGTAAACCAAAGGTCACGGCAAAGCACACATGTTTGTTCTCTGCGTCGGAGAGTTCTTTAATCGTGTGGCGTTCCTTCGAGGGGCTTGCATTAGCTGACACTTAGCCAACATTATGATTTAGTGTGAAACATTACGGCGGCAAAACGCGCACAATCCAACATAAATCTTTGTTTTTATAAGAGTCATTTGTTTAAAGCTAGTGGCTCGTGACCAGCTGCTGGTCCGCTCTGCTGGCACTGCACGGAGCGCTGGATATCTTTGCTTGTTTGTTGAATTGCTCATTCGACCTTGAACTTACTTTGATTACTTAAACAGATATTTTTCATATTAACTTTCAAGGCATTTATGATTGATGGTTTTTAAAATGTTTTGTTACAAATGTACTTAAATCTCTCCCTAAGAAACATATTTACCAAAGCAGAAAACGAGACTCGAATGAACATGACTAAATAATGAGAAACGGAGACTATATCGGGGCTATATTAGAAATGAGGACACATAAAGGACTAACCAGATCTAGCCAGAACTAAACCAGTATATGAAGATATATTTGCACAAAATTCATCAAATACCTGTTAATAAAGTACTCCAAAAATACTGCAAATATGGTAAATTCCTTAAACATTTCCTGTACTTCATGAAAATATCAGAATCCAAATAGAATTTATTGCCAATCATTGTCAATGAAGGTTTCACAGACTAGGAATTATAAAAAATATAGAACTATAAGGCATGCATAAAAATAGAATAAGATAGAAAAAATCTAATAAAATAGTAATTTTACACAATACGAGACCGCAGCATAAATGGTGAATTACAGTTTAGCAGTAAATGTGAGTGTGGACATACCACATAGTGCAAATAGAGCAGTGCAAATGGAACAGGTTATTCAGTTTACCTTAGACTGATACAGAGTTATTAAGTGTTCATGGGTCTGATACTGGTCCATCACCAAGAAAACTTGCCTTCCCCATGCCATTTATCAACATAACCTTCATTTCTCTACAGTAAGTAATGTTGAATGGGGGGTATTATGCAAAATTACAATATTGTTCCCTCATCGAAAACATCCAGTAATCTTTGAGTCTTCCCTGGTGGCCATTTTCAGCACTGCAGTGGAACCTCCTTTTCCCCAAAGCTGCTCTCGAGTCCCTGCGCAGCAAAGCTCATCCTTTTATTGCAAGTGCAAAGTGGCCGCACTATGGGAAGGGGGAGGGTCTCACGAAGAATGCCTTGTTGAATCAGGAAGTAAGACCATGACATGTTTGTGTTAAGCCATTTTAGAGGAGGTTAGAGGTTACTTCCAAATGTCTGCATAATACCCCCTCTTTAAATACTCCTCCATACCTGAATGATGTTTACCAGTATTTCTAAGTTGTTGTAAAGCAGCATACATTATTTAGCAACAGCCTTTCTACTGGCTAAGGCCCCCGAGAGAGTTGTACTGAATAACAAAAATGTTAACGCCGCACTGTCTGTGTCTGAATACATTGCTTTACTTTCTGTTACAATGCTTGCGTCATATAGTGGGCAAGAGTATCTCTACGTATGCTTAAAAGTGGGTAGGAGGAACATTTGGTTCATTTATCCTCAAGAAAACCACTTGCTGTCTGTGTGTATTGCGGTGGTTGTACATAAGATGTTTTAGTTTGGCATATCATTTGATTTCTGCCACAGACGAAATTGATTAACATAAGAAATGCAGGGAAGATGCTTGTTGACTTGCACTGTCAACATAGCTCGGGGATGTTATTTGAATTATATTTATCAGGTGGATCTACATTTTGCCTTTTGTTTAGTCCACTGGCACTTGCACATCGGTGTTCATAAAGGTTAGTGTCCAAGGCATAGCATAAAATACAGGGGCTAGGTCATATCCAAAGAAAATAGTCCTGATTCCAGCTAATGGCGTGCTGGGTAATTGGGCTGGCTGCAAATAGTATGAATTAATAACAGACTCTCACATTTGTGCTGTTATAGGCCTATAGGCTTAAACGGGCTGCTGTTTGAGACGGGAATAAAGTCACACAAACATTTTTTTGTCACGTAAATCTGCCAAACAACAACAACTAATGTGCGTTTCATTCTGTATTGGAGTGACACGATGTCCTGCATTGTGTGGAGGCTGCAGCCACTTCTGCCTGTGCTGTGTTTGTTCCCTTTCTCTCTCGCCTCCACAGCCAACAGCACCACATTTTGAAGTTTTAGGTAATTTCTGATAAAGCAAACCTCTGACTTATAGGGAAAAGTAGGAGTTCAGCTAAATCTCTGACCAATAGACGTCCGGTCTAAATGATAAGTCTCCCAGGCCAAAACGATGTCCCAGTCTGCCCCCGATTCCAGCTGACCGAGGATGCATCAGGCCTTATGGAGAGTTCGATTGTAGAACCTGAAAGTACAGGTGATAGATAATACGTTTTAGCTGTTTTAGATCGATAAAGCATTTTCGAAACCAACAAAGCGTAAGATAGTGGTCAAGATGTGTTGATGAGGTAATGACCAAATGAGGTTTACGGTTTCAGTCCACCCTTTTGCATTGTTGTAGATCGGTGTCTGAAATGAAAACTTTGGGGGGAATCATTTGTGATAAACGAGGAGTTGTTATTCATGGGATAATGAATGTGCTGCTTGTTGTCTGTCTGGAGTGTTCTATTGACACAAACAAAAACATTAAGGCGCTATTAGATTCTTAATATGAGTGATATGTCAACCCTGATTTATATTTTATAATCAACTTAATATCAACCATAAATTGTACCAAGAAGGACGCTTATTTTTGTTTGTTTTTCATTCCTAGCCTCAATGTTTTCTTTGGTTAATTTACAAGCATTTTGAGTGCGTGTCACAATAGCTCAACTTTTAGTACATCATCAGGCTAATTTACTTCACTAATAGCCTCATTTGAACTTTGTCTTGAGATTCTTCCTGTAAAGTCGAATACACGGGAGGATAAAGAAGTCACTCGGAGTAATAATTTGGTGGAGACGCGCGGTCCCGGTGGTGCTAACCTCACCCCGGAGGATTTCTTTGAGACATGCCAAAGAGGAGGGAAAGACACTAAGGTCCCGATGAAATTAGGTTGGTGTTAATGCGCCGCGTCGTAAAGATGTCAAACAAATGGAGCAGATAAACTTGTGAGTGGGCACTGGCAGGCCGTCCCTGCGCCAAAAGCGGGGTGCGCCGTGACAATTTAATAACCCTCGCTGTCACCTGGGAGCAATCTGGTTCGCCACCGAGTGCTGTTGTGGTAATTATGCCCAGGTCCGCAGCTCCCGCCCTCACTATATAGATTGTGCGGCTCCAGTCAGTTTAGTGCAACATGATCTGAGCCAATATCCAGCCGTTCTGATTACTGTCACCGAGATTGCCCTCCCTGGAAATTGACCGCTATATTGTGACATTGCTGTGTGGTCAATTGGCAGTCTGCCAGAGGGTTTTGTTGTTTTTGTTGCAGTTGTTTGCTTCCACATCTGAGCACGCTTTCATGAAGTGACGCTGTAATATGAATGTGAATGTCCAGGCCGTCTCTAAAGGCAGAACATCAATCAATACTAAACACATTAAAAGGGAAGGGACATATATTGCCAGATTATTATTTCAATATAAAGTGATGCAAAATCTGTCCAGAGGCGCCTTATCAAACGGGTTAGCAGGGGCTGGAGCCGAATATAATCAAGGGCCTATCAGAATTAAGGGGGGAAAACAAAACTAAAAAAGGAAGTCTCTAGCCCATTCCTGTCAGGAGTTCTGACATTTTAAAGTAATAATTTAAATGCTCAATGCAGCCACTAGGGGGCAGCCAAGATTTTTTTTTTTAAGAGGAAGGAATTCTACAGCTGTCCAGCAGAGGGCACTGACACATGGCCATACCGCCTTTGCTCTGCCTGATCCTGTCAGATTTCTGTAGTAGCCCCGCCCACCTGGCCCAGAGGCCTATCAGATTTCCTTGAGTTCCATATTATACTGTCATTTGTTTGTTTTGAAGGCAGCTCCATTTTGTGGGATTCAGGGTTAGGGTAAGCCTGGGTAACCCCCGGGCCTATGGGTACATTCAGACCACTGTGACCGTTACATTCTTTGATGATACATTCTTAAGTTGAGATACTGCAGGTGAATAGGTGAAAAATGTAATCGAGTGATGTCAAATTGAAACTTTTGCTGTGTATTACTGACATAAATTAGAGAAAAAAAATTATGTTCATATAAAAATAAAGCATTTTAAGCATAGAAATGGCCAAAATTGCCTATAATTTTAGCAATGGAATCTACAGTAAATAATGGACAGAGGCAGGTTTAAATTGATTTTATTTTATTGCTATATTAGTTGCAAAGATGCTGTTCAGAGGGGATTTTGGATTGTTTGATTCGTTTTTGAAAGCTAATTGTTAGTGAATAAATCTGTTAAAAAAAAGTCTAATTTTACCTTGTTTTGTAAGGTTCAAAATTCAATAAATCAGGCTAGGAATTGAATATTGAAAAATCCCTCCGAACAAACCTTTGAAATGTTATTAAGTTTAAAGCTATAAAGTTTGTAGTCTCTATAGGTCCTAAAGAGCTAGCTCCTAGAGTCTAGGAGCTATGGAGATGCTGTCACCAGAATGTGAGGAAAATACATTTTCAAAGAAAGGCCATTAAATTAGATTACATTAGGTCATTTATGTGTTTCCAGGTGAAACTTTATAAGTTAAGAGAGCAACTGTGCCAAAACCTGAAAATGTATTGTCATTGCAACAATTACAACGGAAATTTTTGAAAACTTTACTTTACTTTAAATTTTGACCACACAAGATGAATTACCTAAATGTTCTAATATTCTTCACTCTTACCTAAATCTGTGAGCACAGAACGAACTCCAACTTGAGCGTGCGTGAGACTGTGAGTATAATTGAAAGATAATGCGATATGTAAATGAGTGTCTGCCAGGGACCGAGCAGGATGCATAAAATGATTAGAATTGACACCAAATTAATTTTCATATTTGTGTAATTAAATGGTTAATTCGAACATGCGTGCCATTATTCATACGGCAGCACGGGAGACGACGAGAGGTGGCAACCCAGACACTGTTTAACATTAATTTATTTAAAAATTCCTGAATGTCACAGATACATTACGGCTTAACCTTTTCACCATGCTTCTGCCATCACTTCCTCATTAGAGTTTGTTTAGTTAGATATCCATTTAGCTACTGTTAATAAGTTCACTTTTCACCGCAATGGTCTTTTCACAAATGGCAAATGTTCTTTTCAGTTGAGGAGCGTGAGGCGCATAGACGGAGAGACTATTTAGCATTTACATCTTGGCAAAGTCTTGTATTTCTAAAGTGGACATTTGCTTTCCAATTCTGCCTGAAGATTAGACCGCTTTTTCACAATTTTCTCAATAAACACACAAACCAGCTCTCAGAGAGGGTTCATCTATGGGGACTCCTGTCTGCAAGCCATTCTGCTACATATAATTGAAGGGAAGTTAATTTACACCCTGAATAATAATGGTAGAGCTGCACTTTTTAAATGAAGTTGTTGGGGTTTGAGGGTAATGGGTAAACTGCAATATTTTCTATATTGTTTTCTGTACACTTATTTTGTTATTGAAGAAACTACTTGGTCTATTTAGTAACCGTGCCTTCACATATTGTATAATTCTTTGTATTAGCGGGTGGAAATAGGTAATAGGTAATAAGAGCTGCTTAGTGTGCTACAACCTAACCCTTTGTCATTGATCTGGAAGCTTACTTGGTAAAATGTGCATGTTTTCCCCAGTACAGTATTTTTCACAATGTTGAATATAAAAATCCAGTTGAATGGATGAATTGTCCTTGAGTAACATGATTGTCCTCGGGGATCTGGATCACAGTCGCCCTTGTTTGGACATCTGATGTGCTGGGGCAATGGAAAACGACCCAGCGGACTCTCCTCGAGACAAGAAAATGACTCCATTACCTGTCACTAAGCAGTTTAGGCCCCGAATCTCGCTGGCAAATGAGTGTTTCCTTGAAGAGCGCCGCCACATGTGGCACAGATTATTATAGGGCTGGTTCTTGGATTATTAATCAATGACAGTAATTACCCACCTAGAATAGCGGAAAGACTCCCAAGCTCTGTGCTGCACCAGCCTGACAAGGAAATGGTCTGTTTGCCCTCGCGCGAGACAAGTTACTCATCTCTCTGCAGATTAGTAATTGCCGAAAAATGTGAGATCTAATTTTTCAACCAAATTTGGGAAATTACTTCTATTGTAGAGAAAGCCTTGCTCTAATAGAAAATACTGAAATACTATCGAAGTCTAGCAACAGTGCCTTTGTGATTAGTATGACTTCAGTGAATGTGAGGCCTGAACCGGGGCTAGACCAGTACGAAACTAGGGCTAATGTAGGTCTAAACAGTTGACTGCCTCCAGATTAGAACAGGACTAAAGGCTTGTCTAGAACCAAACTGGACTTTCCCATCAACAACAAAGAACTTCAAGAGCAGGGTTAAAGAGCCGCATGTGGCTT
>OMNZ01108872.1:20133-37264 GCA_900303255.1 Lesueurigobius sanzi | reverse complement strand
AAAGCACGGTAGTTAGAGGATATTAAAAGATAGATCTGTTTATTTTCGGTCTTTACATGTGAAACAATATTGCGTTTGGCCCTTTGCCTGCTAATTTGGCCCTCCGTTGCCTACTTTGGCCCTCCCTTTGGGCACCCCTGCTTTAGATGAAATAACACCATAAAAACAGCATCAACCCAGGAGTCAATGTCTGGAGGGCATAAACCCAATATGCCTCCCGTTCCATCACCGTGATCATTCCAGCCTCGACGGCATAAAAGTGTGCTTGCATGGTCACACCTCTGCTCCGGTCTGTGGCCGTCCACGTCATGTACATCTCACTATGCGGGCCATGATTAAAAACTGTTTTGGACAAGCATTAAAAGTCATTAAATGAATTATGTCAAAAATAAGGCCTTAAATGTAATTAAAAGGCATTAAATAGAATTCAAACTGACATTAAATCAAAAGTTCTTGGAAAATAAAGACATTGCTCAACTCATTTTACATCATAAGTCTTTCTAAAATACAAGAGGGTCTAGAATAGAAATCATACTGTATTTTTGGTCAAAAGTTGTCAGTTGTATCAAATTTTCTATTGAATACTGAAATTCATATTAAATATGTACTGATTTGTGGCGTTTGTGGCATTAAAAATGTTGTATTTGGGCATTAAAATGGCATTAAAAAGTTAAAATTAATTTGACTTGTATAAACCCTGACCATCTATTCTCTATTCTTGTCTGACTGACCTGACGGACTGTTACTAACTAAATGTGTGTAACATCATGTAAATCTGTTGTCTAATCATCATCCATTTGCATGTCCAGACCACAGCTCTTGGGTCCAGCTCCTCCTGTGTGCAGCTCCCGGCCCTCTTCTACCTCGCTGTCCTGGAGTTCTTGCTCCCCCTGCTGGCAGTGGTAGGTTTTACTCTGCGTGTGGCGTGTTTCCTATCGTCCCGTCACAACCACATGCACCGGAAGAACCAAGCCAGGAGAACTCGCGCTATTGGACTTCTGACGACTGTCCTGGTGGTGTTTACCATCTGTTTTACCCCTTTCCACGTCCGTCAAATACTGGTCTACTTCCGGGTTCAGGTGGGGGCTTCAGGCCAGGGGGCGGGGCACGTCTTGGCCTATCACATCACTGTCACTCTGAGCAGCCTAAACAGCTGCCTGGATCCTATAGTGTACTGCTTTGTGACGGACAGCTTTAGAAGGGTGTGGAGGGCGCGGTGGAGAGGGGGCGGGGCTATGGACGGAGAGGCAGGGCAAATGAGTGGAGCTGAACCTGACAGGAACTCTGTGAAGAAATGCTCAGGTACAGCACTGGCCATAGCTCACAGTGTGGCCACGATTACACTGACGGGACGGCCGCTTTCTGCAGGCACTAGTATGGACCACTGTGTTTAAACAATGCTCAAAACACCAAGGTCCATGTGACAGTGGTGCGGATGGTCGAGCGTGTCGTCTCATGATCGGAAGGTTGGGAGTTTGAGTCCCGGCTCCCGCAGGTGCACATTCTCATATCCATGGGCAAGACTCTTTGCACCTTGCCATCAGTGTCTGTATACGATGGTGTACGAATGAGAGTGTGAATGGGTGAGGGTTCCTTGCTGTAAAGTGCTTATGTAGGTGGAAAAGATCTGTATAAGTTGAGACCATTTACCATTTTACTATTTAAGTAATTTATAAGAATAAAAAAAATATATCTTCATATCTTTGGGAATGGCTGGTCTAGTGGATAAGGCTGCAGCACGTTTGCAGGACACTGTCCATGCCTCAGCGTCATGAGATTTTATTATTATCGCTACACTTTCTCACCTGTTCTTCCATATACTACGATGACCACTCAGCTCCCTTAAAATAATAACAAAACTATTGAAATCATCAGAGCATCCACTTGGCATTGTAAAACCTCAAGAGGCTGTGGCTACTCTAGTTTTTCTGACCTGAAATTGTAAGGGCCAGTACTTCCCATCCTTTTTCAATTCCTATTACCTTTGAATCAAATTAATCACATTTTCTAAAGATTATGTGGTGGACAGTGAGTTCCTGGTAGATGTTCACATTAACTTAATGTAGGATGTACTGTAAATAGTTCAGTGGAGGAGACGTCTGTGTTTAGAAAGGTCAGAGAGTTTATTCTTTATTTAATTCAGACACATAATAGGTCCATATACATAAAAAAAAGAATAAATAGACAAACAACAGCAACGACAATGAAGACAACTAGTCAGTCAATTAGTCATAAAATGATTTGTGCAGTCTCTCCAGCCAGTGTTTCCTAGAGCTGAGATGTAAGGAGGGTCTGTCAAGACTGTATGATGACAGTCTCGTCCAGTCCCTGCATACATTTAAACATTAAATGTCTCAGTAGTGACTCACAAGTGGGAATGTGAGCGTCCACAAACAACTGACTGTCAGTGCTGTGTACCGTTAAACGATACCAGTATGGTATCGAAAAAATAAATAATGTACCACCGGTATAGAAAAATAAACTGGTACCGAAAAAATATTTTTCTTTAGAAAGCAAATCTGTCTGCCTGGTGGGTCTTGAAACAGCACTAAAGAAAGTGACAAAAACACTAAAAGAAATTGAATAAATTACTATTATTGGTCTGTTTTATGGTTCTATTCAACAAAACTAAAAATCAAGCACGAGTATAAATGACTTTATATGAGAAAGTCTTGTTTAGAGCAGTTTTGACTAGATTAGACATATTCACTACTGTCATCTACATTATTTCATGCCAATTTTTACTGATTCTATGGTAATCTCGCTTGAATTAGGAAAATAAAACTGCCAAAAGGACAAAACTATTTCTCTCACCCCATTGGCAAATAAATGTAAATAAAAAAGGAAATAAGTAGAAATCTATTGAAACAAGTCAAAAACACCTTTGAACAAGGGTTAGAATTAGGTCAAATGAGCCACTAAATCTTAACTTGTCAAAACAGCTCACATTTAGACAAATAAGATGAATTTAGGTCATTTAAACTATTTACTTTTTTGTGTAGATGTATCGTAAACCAAGTATCTAGTACTAGTATAGAAATAAAAAGAAGGATACCAGCCCTACGCATGGTGCACCGTTTATAATTCCACCACAAGGGGGCCGTATCCAGTGGGGCACAGACGGCTCTGAACAAGGCACACTTCAAATTAGGAGAGGACAGACTAAATTTTACTGAGTAAGATGTTTGCTTGAGCGTAGAGTTTACAATATTGTCTTTTACTGTCTCTGTCCTCACTCCAGGCTTCAGTCACAAAATGTCCGAAGTAGCTGACCTCATTAGAGAGTGTGAGAGGCTTGTCACATAAGTAAAAGACAGGGAAGATCACATTTTTGTCTTCCTCACTTCTCACAATCGTCATCCATTTATCTTGAAGATAAAGGCTAACAATAATGTAATGAAGTAAAACATTTAAAATAGTGCCACAAATGTGAAGCATCAGCATGAAAACTATTATCTTGTCCATTTTATTTTGTTGTGTACTATAATTTTAGTTAGCCTTAAGCTTCAAGACAAAATCTGCGATCTTACTAAATACAGACACTGCTGAAGTATTTTCATCCTACATCAACTTATTAACATGCAGTAAGTGATCATCTATCAGGAACTCACTCTTCACCACCGAATCTTCAGAAAATATGATTATTCCAATGGGTCTAAGCTAATTTTCATTAAAAAAATGAATAGGACAGGAAGTACCTCACTACTTCAGGTCAGAGGAGTCATATTGTGCACCAAGCCTGTTATGACTTTTGCCGTCAACTGTTTTGCGTTGGTTTTGTCTGGCCCACTAGAGGTCAGTGTGCTCATGCGCTGCTAAAGGCCTGTGAGAACGCAGGCACAGTATAGTATCCAGTTCAAAATATTTATACAAAGCCCTAGGACGTTCTCACACTTTCTCCAAACTTCAAAACAAAGTGTCCCAGTAGCTCTGCCCCTGTATGGGTGATCTCTGACCTTTCATAAAAACAAGCCAAAGACAACAATATCAAGCAGGTGCACTGTGTTGTTTCTACATGAAGGCTCACACAAGTTCTTCCCTTTCTCCCTGGCACAAAGGAGACACATGAGCCCAGCAGTGTGTAATGTGTTGTAGATGTTTTTGTTACATAAAGCCATAAGCGACCATCATAATCCCCCTCGCCGACGGTCCTCATGCAGCTGCGAGGCCAGATAAGTTGCTCCTTACTTCTGGAGCTTTTAAGCAGTTTCCTTTAATCCACAAACATTAACTTTAGAGGAAGGGGGTGTTAGGTTAT
Source organism: Lesueurigobius sanzi (assembly GCA_900303255.1). NCBI lineage: Eukaryota > Metazoa > Chordata > Actinopteri > Gobiiformes > Gobiidae > Lesueurigobius > Lesueurigobius sanzi. The sequence goes on along the minus strand of OMNZ01108872.1, from coordinate 33,006 downwards.
GACTAGCTGGGAAAATGCATCATAGACCTTACACCCACTGGAATAATCATGCTCACATTGAAGTGGAGAACATATAGATTATGCCAATGTATGTAATGTAATGTCAGTGCACTGCTGCATGAAGCAATATGTAACCCAGGGGTGTCCAAACTTTTTTCATGGAGGGCCACGTATTGAAGTGGGTACAGCATGGAGGGCCACAGATCGGTGCCAGCGCAGTCCAAAATTCAACTGAGTTGTTTTAAAGAGAGGTTTAAACCTTCTCCCCACACCTTTAGTTAGTCTGGAACCTGTCTCACAATTAAAATAAAGTTTTTGAGGCTTTAATTGTGCAGAAAACCTGTTAAACCTTCAGAAAAACACCATCTCTGACGACATGTGCCAATTCAACAAGAAGATTTTGGGCCACCAAAAATTGCAGGGCCGCATTTGGCCCCCGGGCCGCACTTTGGGTATGCCTGATGTAAGCAGTGTTGTTCTGTTAAATTTTGCCTTCGTTATACGTTGTAATATTAGTTCATACACATTTTTAGTGAGCTTTAACTTATAAGATGCTATTCATTATTTATGGTGCACATTGTGTTTTCCTTTTTAAGGGGAGGACACTGCAGGCAAAACTCATTTATTTAAATTTTTAGGTTTTGAGCCAGCTCTCTTAACATATAAACTTTCACCGGGAAACAAGTAAATGTCCTGATCTTTACAAAAGTGAGTGTCGCAATGATACAACGTTTCCCCATAGAACTACATGGGCTCACATTGTGGCGGCAACAGCTCCACTTTAGTAGCACCTACAGACCTCAAAAAAAAAAAAAAAAAAAAAAAGACAGACAGAAAACCTGCAATATATTTTTTTCTCATATTTATGTCAGTGAAATACAGCAAAAGTTTCAAATTGATATCACTCGATTACATTTTTTCCCCTATTCACCTGCAGTGTCTGGCCTTAAATGTATTCACTAATACAACGTTGTAACAATTATGTGTTGTAAACTTGCCTAGACTTTATTGTCATATTTCATTTCTTGTCTTATTTTAACCATTCCATGGGTTCTCACTAAGTTGAGTGTCACATGAATTCGGCATTTGTGTAATAAATCTCACTTCATTTATTAAAAACAATAGTATGTTTGCAGTTCACTTCCACTGAGGGAGTGTTTAGTCTCTTTTGCTCTTCGTGCATTCTTGCTGCACCCATACTGTAGGGCTCTTGCCAAATTGCTTCAAAAACCACAGGGTGTTTGTGCAATGAGCCTCAGGAAGTGGACATAAACTTCACAGACCTGCCCACATTATCTCCAACTTTCAAGTGGAGACATCAATAAATGCAAATGTATTTCGATCATAATAGTGCCTGATATCATCAGTAATATTACAAAAGCAGGTCTTATTTTGCAGCTGTTGCGTAAATCACCATGTTCTCTATTGACTCATGACATGATGTTTGGCAATATTGGGAAATATGCTATATTAAACGAAATTAAATTAAATTCTCATAATAATCCTCATAAACAAAAGGAACTGCAATCGGTTTAATTCACATAACGTCACACCTTTTTAAGTTCCAGGACTTCAAAATCCCTAGTTAGCATCATTAGTTTGTCTACTATCTGTATATTTTCAAATGTGAATTTTATTTATTTAATATTTACACGCATGCATTATCAAATTATAATACCGATAGCCCCTTTAAAAGCAAGGTTTCCCTAGACAAAATACTACAAACCACGCCCCTTTATGCAAATCACCCATGACGTTGACGGAAGTGGGCGCTCCGGGTTTTTTTTTTCTTCTATTTTTTTCTTCCGACAGATATTTTTTTAAAGGCGTATTTAAAGCCCTGGCTTCAGATGCTGGAGCAGCGGACAGACAACCTCCGCAAAACAAAAGCCGTGCCGCTGTCCGAAGCTGCTGAGCGGACACAAAACCCCCACGGAGCCCGGGGCGGACCAGACACGGCGAGGTAAGCACTCTTTCGCCCGGGGACGATGCACGGACAGCGGGGTAGTGTTTGTGGTCTTGGCCGCTACAGCATCTCAGGTTGCTGCTGCAGAGAGAGAGAGAGAGAGAGAGAGAGAGAGAGAGGGGCACGGAGGAGGTGGAGAGAGGAGCGGGAGGAGGAGTGGGGGTCGGCGGTTACAGTACTTCTAACAACGGGCTCTGTCAAAAAAAAACGGACTAATCATCAAGCCAGTCACATTGCAAGATTAGCTTCAAGTCTAATTATGAAGTGCCTATAATTAGCATAGTTGGCTTGAAAGTGCGTTAAAAGCATGTAAACATTAGCTTGTGTCTGGGGGTCTACGGGTTACTGTGTGACTGCGACTATTTCATTTGCGGCTTGTTTTCTTCAATCCTATGCATATGTAATTCAACATAAACATCGAATAAGAAGATTAGCTAAGCATTTTAAACTCAAAATACAGTGTCAACACCAAAATAGTGGTTTATAAAGGAACAAGCAAATAAAAAAAAAAGGCTGTATATGATATTATTATAGTAGTGTAATAGTATTGTTAAATTTAGCCAGTGTAGTGGGGAGATTTAACATGTTCTGCTGTAGCATTTTAATTATTGTTTATTTATTACTACTGCCACAATTACCTCAATTAACATTTTTCTCTAGTGGTGGAACAAAATTTCGTATTACCTCCTTCATTATATTGTAAACTCAGACCTTTGTGGCGGACAAATACTGTGCATCTAATTATAAAACATATCAATTTCAAGAAGTTGTTGGCTAGTTTTGGTTAGCATTTCTGTAAAAAGTGCCTGAAAGTTCTGGAACTTGCTTATAAACTCATGTCTGTGAAGAACTGAGATGTTACTGATGCGTTAGGAAAGTTAAGAATGGGTTTAATTTACAATTTAATTTACTCTTTCGTTGTTTGTACACACAGATGAATCATGTATACTGCCTTTAACTCTATTATGTTCTACACAGGGTCTGACATTAACTTTGTCGCAGTAGCCAGTCGTTTATCCTTGCTTTTGGTTTAATAAAAGCCTATTCTTGGTGATACTGCATCTAGATCTAGCTAAAATACAACACAACACACAGCGCAACAACAAGACTGAGAATACATGTTTAATTTTCTTATTGTATGCAAATCAGATTCAAGATGGCTAGTCACGTGAAAGTATCCATGTGACTTATTTCAGTGTTTTTCCAGTTTGAGCATGATAAATCGCGTGTGCAATTTTCTCTATTGATTTCATGTCTTCTGCCTCCTGACTTGTGCCTCCCCGTACGTGTGCCGGCTTGATTTACCAACCTCTTCCTCTTATTTACTGTTGTCGTCTGTGGGTGCAGGTGCAACTTCAGGACCAGCAGATTGTAGCTTGGACCAAAACCGACCAGCGTCTCAGCGACATTTATGAAGCTTCTAATGCCTTTTGGTGAGTGTAAGAATGCACTCAGTGACTTTTTCTTCACACAGCCTCAAAATAAAACCATTACAAGCGGTTTAAATGCCCTGCAGATGGTTTTCCCCTATTGTGCGGGGAAACTGAAAACACATTACTTAACTGCTGCGCTGCCTCTGTTGCTCTGTCATTTAATTGTCTGAGTCAGCCCGTAAAGATCTGCACCGATGCACCAAAAAACAACTGCATTTCACAACAATTTCTTCAACAATCCTTACTTACTTACCTGCCGACCATTTCTTGCACAAGCATTCCAAGTTGCATACAAAGAAAGTACCACCACTAAAAATATATTCAAATATGTGGCTATGTCTGGACAAAGAAAAGACTTAACACAAGTTTAAGAAGTCCTGAATGATGGCTAGGATAGGCCAGTTCTAATCCAACATGAAAACAGCACTAAATATACCAGCACAAATCCTAGACCGAACTAGGAGTTAACCCAAGGGCAAACCTATTCCAAAAGTTAAACCCAGTTCATCTAACTAGAACAGTCCTTTTCACTTTTGGGTTTCGTGTTAGCTGAAGTGAGAGCAGTCCACTTCCTCTTGTTGGTGAAGTAGCTGACTGTCAAATGATGCTGACTAAGCTGAGGAAATTACTGACACACTTGAAAGCACCACAAGCAGACAGTCACATGCACGCTTCATATAGGCTGTTATATAAACAGATGCACCCTCGCATGCCAACAACAACACACTGACATATGACTCTGCGCTATTGTTGTTTGGCTAATGACAGGTCCAGAGAAATCCTCGCAAAGCTCTTGGATTCTGCCAATTTATGTTACAGCAGGCTCAGTTATAGATCATTTTAGAACAGCCAGTCCCAAGGTCCAGTGTGTCACGGACCACCTTGCCAATTTGAAGAGCTCCTGGGGCCCCCAAATGTCATGTTTGTATGTATTTAGATATTAAATACGAAGAGCAGTGAATATATGGGCTGAAATATCAACTAGAATTAGAAAAACAAATGTAAAGTTCATTTAAAACTATACAGTACACCACTGATCTTGACTAATGCCAATCAAAACAAGTGCAGCTCGTTTGATAGTAGCTCTGTAATTGGCAAAAAGCTGTAACATGAACACACCTCCACCATCCTTTACCTGCGGCCCCTAAAACATCGTCTCCACACTGTCCTCAGGCTCGTACGGAACCTGTGCGTGTTGTTGAATCTGGGCCGTGAGCCAGGAGGGTTGTGTGACATGTAGAGTATGTTTGTTTAGTGGTTTCTTCGTGGCGTGGAGAGAAGCTTGAGGGTCTCTTTGGGAGCTGCTGCAAGTTTTCGCAAAACAAAACTCCTCCTCTAAGTCCTTTGTAACACTTTACATATTCCCAAATACGAATGTTAATATTATCCAGTAAAGATTGAAGGAACAGCATCCGGTGTTGAATCTACCAAAAAACACTCAAAGTCGGCGGAAGGAGCAATTCTTGTCCTGCTTCATATGTCCAAGTCGAGGTGAAAGCTACTTCTCCCGAAGAATTCACTACCGTTGCCAAAGGAAGAGTCCCAAAAGAACCATGTGCAGCGCTGCATTGAAATGAGCTGTTTTTAGTGTTCTTTAGTAAGAGAGGAGGTTTTGTTTACCTGCTTGACTAGTTTCAGCTTAAGCAGATAAACAAACCTCCTGTCTAACTAAAAGAACGCTGAAAACAGTTTAAACTAAGAAGACAGTATGAACTTTTTCCTTTTAAATCACTAATTCTTCTCTATTGTCCATTTATTATTTTGGAATCATCTTATTTCTTTTTTACATTATGGATAAAACCATTACAATAAAATATATCATAGGCTGAATGTTCAATAGGTTTTAAACTAAAAGCACCATTACTAAATGTTAAAATGTGTTGTCTCTTGTTTCTATTTTGTGAATGTTTAGCCAGGGCTGTAGAAGTTTTGAGAAATTCTCATTATTTTATGCCTTCATTTCAATAATGGTGAAATCGTAAAATTTTACTCCCAATAATCGTGACTCCAAAATTTTGAATTGTGACATCCCCAAACCAACAAAAACAAAACAACATGCGCTTGCTGGCTCGGTATGTTTGTTGACAAGCTCATTTGACCTGTCCCTAATCTTCTATTTACAAAGTTCACTGTTTTTATTTAATCTCCAAACAGGCACCCTTTATTTATCTAGAGCACAGTCGTCTGTCTATTTGTGTTTTTAGTCATTGCATCATTGCTGTGAATAGTCTCTCTTATCTTTAATGGGATCTGTCAAGCACATACTTCTTGCAGCTACAAATGATGTTGTGTTTGAACTGCATCACGATATTTGGCGTCTTCTGAGGCGGTCTTTTCATTAGATTTTTTGTTGTCTTTTTTTCTACTCCAACGTGATATTTTCAGAGGTCTGAAGCTGTTTGTGTGGAGACATTTGGAAAATAAGGGGATGAGAAAATTGGTGGTATAGGAATCATTTGCTGTTTGAAATATATCTAGAATTTGATGTTAATTTATGTTGCAAATAGTTTTATGTAGCCCACTTAAAATACTCTTTAGATGTTTGGTCCTGATAAATTTACAATGAACAAAAATATGTTTTCTGATAATAAGGCAATGCGCTTCTGTTGAAAACTGATCAGTCAATATCAAATGGTTGCACTTAGTGTGTAGTACAGTAGTACCTAGTACAGTATGTATCTGTGACTTTCTTATCCAAAGTGTTGTATGTATTGACATTTATTGGTTAGATAAGATAAGATGTTATCAATCTCACAATGCACTTGTTAGCTCTTAACACACAGGGGGTGCAAATGGTTAGGAAATGTGGCTAGATAAAATTGCAAATCAGGTAATAATAATAATAGAATAAACGTCTCTTATGTACTAAGTAAGCTATGAAAAAAAAAGGCCAGCAGTAATTTTGTGTTTTGAATGTTGAAGAGTCCAGTATAACTGGTTTGGCCAATAGCTCTGTCTGAACAATAATAAGCCTTGACAACAACCTGGGATTGTTTGCGTCACATTGTTTGAAAACCACATGGTGGAAGTATGAACGACAAAACATCACCTGACTTTACAGGTGATGTTTTGTTGTCTTTTTTTCTACTCCAACGTGATATTTTGATTGATAGCATACTGTATTAGGACAACATAATTAATGTGACACCGATGAAGTTTTGACCAGATACCTTTGATAGGTTAAGAGCTGTGGAAGATTAGCCAATCTCACCTGACTGGTTATTTTAAAGCCTTAGCGATGCTTAGACGTGTGGCTATGGAGCCGCCTCCATTGTTTTCTATAGACCCCACAACGAGGGTGCGGGGCGTGTTGAGGCTTTTGCACTTCTGCAGTGACACAGACAGGGTTCTGACACCTCACAGAGAGAGAGACAGAGACAGAGAGAGAGAGAGACAGAGAGAAGCCACTGTAAACTTTGTTGGGCGAACGAGAAGTGCAGCAGACAAAGCGTTCCAGTCTGAGCAGGGAAACTCCTGTCTGTCGCCAACTCGCTATTAACCTGCAAAAAAAAGAGCCACATTTAGGCTCTCTGCTGCAGCGCTAATCTATGTGTCCCTTATTTACAAATAATAAATGGACAAATCATGTGTTAAAACCGGCCCACGTCAAATCTAGAGTTTGAGTCAAGCCTTTTGACGCTCCACGCTGCGGTGTGTGTTGACATGCTACATAAACGTGTGCAGTGGCCGTAAGTGTATCTGTGTATCTTTCTTCAATTCCAATATCAGCATTGTGCTCAACCAAACAGGCCAGATTTCACGCTGAGCAAGTAAATTGAGACTGGATTATCATTGTATTACAATAAAAACGGTATAGTTTTTTTTAATGTAAAATATGTGCTGTGGCTCAAAAGGTTGGAACACACTGGGTTAAGGAGACGCTACTGAGTGTACAAACCCATTCCAAAATTTCTTTATACTTGGAAGATCTTCATCGCTGCTTGTGCCACATATAATTTGTCATTAGGCATTTTTGTGACAGTGCAGTGGCGCCCAAAAAACCTTGAGAAATTACATGATTTTGCTTAAATTGGCATCAAATAAAAAATGTAATGTCAAAGGTTGCAATAACCAAATCACAAAGATTGTAGTTTAGGTAATACAATATCCTTTGCAAACAATACAAGGTTGTAAAGGATAATATATTAAAAGGTTTGAATTGGGAGACAATGTATATATCAAGGGTGAGGCTTGTTTTGCAGGTGTTTTGCATAAAAAGTTTACCTCAGCCTCTGTTACTCCATCCGTTCAATTTTCGGAGTCCTTTTCCTGTTGTTTAATGAACTGCAAAGGTCGCTGGTCCTTAGTGTCAGCGGGAAGCCGTCAGACTGTGTTAGGGCTCAGGACCTGGAGCTGGTAAAGCGAGCTGGCATCTGACCTACTGTTTTCCACCTTCATTTTTGTACGTGTGAAATCCTATTTATAGAGGCTTGTCATATGCCGGTGTGGAAAAAGAAAACAATGGCAAGACGAACTTTCATATGTTGCATATACAGTAGTTGAAACGCACCTATATACTACACTGATTGCTAAAGTAAAATTTGGCCAAATAAGACTTCTCGGAGACTCGGAGACTTCCCAGAGACTCAGAGACTAAAGGGCCTATCTCACCTCCCATTGAGACTAATTCAAAACCTGGGGTAGATTTGAGATGTCTCCAGGAGGTCTCCAGGGAATTGCGGGAAATTCAAACATGTTTGATTTTTTAGGAGACTAGTTGGAGACTTTTCCCAAGTCTCCATCAGGTCTCGTGGAGGTCTCAATTCAGTTGCGGCGAACTCAGAGACATCTCAGAGCACCTTCTGTTTTTGTAGCTTATATAATGGTACAGTGTCAGTGCCCTCTGCTGGACACGCGTGGAACCATTTTTAGATGTTGTCTGCCCCCTAGCGGCTGGAGTGAGCAATTATGGTTATTTATTTAAACATCCATAACTCCTGACAGGAATGGGCTAGAGACTTGCTTTTTTTGACAAATTTGTGCTCTATAAGTCGCGGGTCAGATGAAATCATCATTGGTCTTGGGTTTGACACATGTGCCTTAGAATTATAAAGTTCTATCTGACTTTTTTGTTCCCTGTCCCGTTCTGAGCACAGTAAAGTTTCCTGGGTCCTGGCGCTTAACCAGTTGAGATGTTTGTGTAAATTATCCGTTGCTTGAAAACCTTACACTAACTTGGCCTGGCCACACCATTGGAGCCGCTTGATGAGCTCCTGTATATGGTTGATCCGAATGTTTTTTCATTGCGCTGCATCGTGCTTCGACATCTGCAGCGGCGGGGGCAGAAACCTGAGAGCCGTTTTGTCCCGTGGCAAAGACATCTGCCGCGAACCAGGTCCAATCTCTCACGCTGAAGACGCCTTTTTGGTCCGTTTCCAGTCCCCCACTCTCATCCCGCTGAGCCATCCCGAGCACAAAAGGTCCCGACTGTTCCCCCGCCTCCAAATTATGTTAGCGAATCACCGACTGAGAGCCCGGAGTGATTGGCAGAAAGTCAAGTTAGCTTTGTGTGACTTATTGTAGTTGCCTTTGGGCTAAAACCAACTGAATCTCCCTGACACACTTTTTAGTCCGAGTTCAGTCTGAGTTTGTACTGGGCCCTTAACTCGTACTGTATTTTTTTTCCTGTTTTTTTTTAAAGCCACTTCCAATATCTGCTGACTTTACATTGTCGTTTGCTTGTGTCACTTTGAACATTGTAAAAGAAAAGATGACCGTTTTCATTGGGAAAAGGTTTCCCTTATTCGACTTTAGGAGAGAATATATTATTGCTAATTCCTGGGCATTCGCATTTTAAAACGTGGAATGTTTTGTGATTCACGTCGAGTGGACTTGTCCCAGTTACAAAAAGACAGAACAAAGCGTGTGTTTGTTTGATAAGAGACAGTCAGAGTCTCCCTGTTCTCGCACACAGGTATTTGTTTTGTTTTGTTTTTGTTCATCACATTTAAGATACCAGCTTCATGCAACATGCCCACATTCCTTACTGTGACCTATTGTTATTTCGATTGAGAAGTGGAACCAGGCAGGCAAGTTTTGTCAGTCCTGACTTGGGAAACATGCAAACCTTGAAAATCTATTTTTTTATTTAAGTAAGTAATTTATTCATTGAAAGCCTGCTTGAAAAAGTGGGTTTTGACAATTTTAATACTAAGGGGCAAAGCATTTCACAGTGTCATATGTTAAAACCAAAACCAAGTAGTTTACATACCCCTTTAATCTTTTGGCAATAGTTTAGTGGTTGTGCGAAGCCATTTATTGCCAGAATTGAGTTTACTCTTTTGAAATCGTAATGAAACAGAAACGACTCAAATGTCCCTGATCTAACATAAACATGACCTTCAACAACTGCCAGGAAAACTGTTCAGGAGCAAAGAAAAACTCACTTCAGCTGAAATACAGGACTTGATTGCTGCTTTGTTTCAAGATGCACAATATGTAAACTTTTGATCAGGGACATTTTGCTAGTTTCTGGTTGAAAAGTGTGTTTGACATTTTCTGAATTAGCTTTTTTTTCGTTTTCTACATGTTCATTCATAGTTGAATACCTTCAATGACAATCAGTAGTGTTGAAAGCAAAGAAAAGCCAATACATGAAAAGTGTTTCCAAACTTTTGACTGGTGCTGGCTTGGTTTCTTTCTTTCCAACCAGAACATTTATAACCAGCAAACCAGAAAATGTTACCAGTAAAGTTTAGTGGCCTGGCATCTATCATGTTTACTTCGAGTTGCATAGTGCCAGACTTCCTGTATGCCAGTGTGGTTTTCGCACATGGGTAAACATGACCAACTTGTGCTCAGCGATTTGACATGCAGATTTTCTCCTTAGCTATATCTTCCTTGCGTCTTAGCCATAGCCGTGGCGTAGTTTTGTTTTGTTGGACTCAAATGGGCGCATAATTTCTTGGTATTTCCCTGGTATTTTCATTTTCACTGGTCAGACAACTTGCAAACTTCCCACTACAACACATCAGCGCACTATTCCTACCAACACAAGATTAATACTCTACGTACTGACCTTACACTCACAGATTCTGGCTTCTCTGCGCACAAAATTAGCATCTATTTGCACATGTTTTGTTTACATGTTTGGTAAACTTGTCCCTACAGTGGCCCAACCTGCTCGTAGGTCTTTCGGGTTTGCTCAGGGCACTTGTTTTCAGTTTGCATTATCAGCATCTTGCATCTGTCGGTTTTGGGGAGTGGCTCAATGTATTGGTGTGTTGTGTCAGTGGAATATTCCAGCAGATGAGTGGGACGTAGTGTAGCTTTGGACAGGTCTGAGCAGGCTGCTGTATAGATGGCTCTCCGTCAAAATAGTTCATTATATAATAAAGAGAACACCAGTCATCATGGGCTCCCTGAGTGATGATGGATTCATTTGTTTTTAAATTATTCTTTGCAGGTAAACTGGCCACGACCCACCACATGATGTTTAGCTGCGCAGTGTAGCTAAGCAGATAGGTTGACTTGACATCCCAACTTTTTTAAACAGCCTATAGTTACATAGTGGTGGGCAGGTATGAATTCCATTGTGATAACTATGGTAGCTGTTAAAATACTACTTTTCCAAGCTACATTTGTCTGTAATTCCTGGGTCTATCCACATGAAACAAAAACAAGCACACACTTGACTGTCTACTCCAGGGGTGTCCAAACTTTTTTCATGGAGGGCCACGTATTGAAGTGGGTACAGCATGGAGGGCCACAGATCGGTGCCAGCGCAGTCCAAAATTCAACTGGGTTGTTTTAAAGAGAGGTTTAAACCTTCTCCCCACACCTTTAGTTAGTCTGGAACCTGTCTCACAATTAAAATAAAGTTTTTGAGGCTTTAATTGTGCAGAAAACCTGTTCAACCTTCAGAAAAACACCATCTCTGACGACATGTGCCAATTCAACAAGAAGATTTTGGGCCACCAAAAATTGGTCTGAGGGCCGCATTTGGCCCCCGGGCCGCACTTTGGGTATGCCTGGTCTACTCTGTCAGCACGAATGAACTGAGGTCAAATCATTTTCCCATGAAGGTGTCTAACAGTGTTGACAATATGTAAAAACATGTGTGTAGGCCAGTATAAAGGACTTTCAGCCAAACAATAACATGGCAAGTTTGTGAACCGAATCCCTAAAAAAATCAACAGGTTCAATATTTGTACATTTTTCTGTTTCTGTCTTGGAGATTTCTTTCAAAAATCATAAAAGTTGTATTGGCAGGTGCCCTACATCTGAGATTATGAACGCTTCCTATGGAGTTCCATTTCAGTCGGAGCAGGTGCCAATACAAGTCTATGGGAGGAAATTTCCAAAAAGAAAATTGACAAGTGTTTTCCCTGATCATTATTTGATAGTGATTAGATATTTAGATTGACAAACCTGCCATATTATACTTATGGCTGAAAGTAATTTCTACTGGCCAACATCGCGTGCATGTTTTTGCATATTATCACCACTTTTGGACACCTTTATGAGAAAATAATCAGACCTTCTGTGTCATATGTGCTGACACAGAAGAAATTGAACTTTGTAGCTGTTCCATTTCATTTGGATCGACGCAGGAATTACAGAGAAATTAGCAATAAACTAAGACTGGACATCTGCATCTTGACAGTTACCATAGTGACCACCATAGACTTTTCAGCTGCCCTCCACGTCAATTTTAAACTATAGGCTCTTTAATGTTGTGATGCCATATTGGCAGACCCAAAATGTACTAAAGTAAAAGTATCTGATAAAATTTCTACTGAAGTAAAAGTATAAAAGTATCCACTTTAAAACTTTTAAAAAGTAAAAGTATTTTTTTAAGAGTTTAATGTGCCGGATTTTTAAAATCCTTTGAATCTAACCAGGTCTAAACTAGGTCTAAACCATGACTAAACTACGACTAAATCAGGTCCAAACCAGGACTAAACCAGGACCAAACCACTTTTTTAACTTTTAACCCAATTTTAAAAATGTAGTGAAGTAAAAGTAAAAAGTATTCATCATCAAAATGTACTTAAAAGTAAAGTAAAAAGTAAAAGTACCGATATTTTGTACTTTTTCTTTGTACTTGTACTTTTTACTTCGTTTGCCCCACTGCCTATTGGGGGCGACAATTCCACAGTAGACCGATCTCCAAAAAAATTTAGGATTTAATTTACTTGAGGGATACTTTGAGTTCCCTAGTTTTGACAAGTTGAGTAAACAACATTTAACACTGACTTCCTTGTGGTCACATAAGCCACTCACACTGTCCCTCCTAAATGGGGCGGGCCTCTTGTGAGCATGCAGGAGGTATGTGTATAGGGTACGTTGGGGCACAAAGGCCTCTTGGGAGCATCGAGGAGGTGTGTGTGTGTGTGTGTGTGTGTGTGTGTGTGTGTGTGTGTGTGGGTGTGTGTGTGTGTGTGTGTGTGTGTGTGTGTGTGTGTGTGTGTGTGTGTGTGTGTGGTACACTGGTGGTTACGTGGTCAGAAGACACACCAGTAACTTAACTCC
>OMNZ01108872.1:6673-18302 GCA_900303255.1 Lesueurigobius sanzi | reverse complement strand
CCCCCCCCCCCCCCCACACACGCAGTGCCGCAGCCCTGCACCACCACAACATTTAGCCCCTCTCTCTGCATCCCAACGACCACCGCTACTCATCCAGCCATCTGCCTCCCTGCGCTGGGCTCCTGGGAATATTAGCAGCAGCATGGAAAGGGAGAGTCTGTATAAGGAGCTTTAGTGGCTAGCTCAAAACAATGAAAAGCCAAAGGGCATTTGTCAGTATCTGTCTATCTGAAGCTGGACACACTAGAGGATTTTTAGCCAGATTTTTAGTCTTTCTGAGTCTGAGGAGCCGTGGCTCAATAAAAACTTTCTCTCATGCCATGATTTGTCGTGGGACTCCTCATTTGTGTGTGTCCTCATGTGTGTCCTTAAGTGTGTGTCGTCTGTGCACAGATTTTAAATCTCAAAAGACTTAAAATCCTGTAGTGTGTGGGCATCTTAAGGCTACACTAGGGCTGGGCTATTATGACAAAAAAAAAGAAAAATTACAATTATTTCCCTCATATTGCACGATTTTCAATCAAATGAAGAAAAACAAGTAAATATAGCCTTAACTATAGTACCGGTGATCATACAGATTGCGGGGCATGGGCCGGATCCTGTTGTATTGCTACATCACTTGGAAACTGTGTGCTAACTGCTAACTTTCTACTACAGAAGCAGAAATGGGCATCTCTCCACCCAGACAGTAGCTACACTGACACCACAGCTTTCACAACACAAAAACACATGTGCAGAAATCGCACAAAAGTGAAAGTGTTTGAGCAAAGAACGCCAGATTGCAACAACTGCTAGCGTTAGCACAGATTAAGTTTACTAACAATTGTTAACTACAGAAGCACCTCTGACCTTGTTCCATTGGAGTAGAATTCCTAAACAAATGCCCATGTTCCTTAGTGCTCCAATATTTGGGGGAAACTGCCGGGTCATTTTTGAATCACCATCAGCAGTTACTTACGAAGTTGTTCGGATTTTGCAGACGCTACGGAACCAACCATGTTATGGAAACAAGTGAGCATTTACTGCCACCTACTGCACTAGACTTGTAATTACAAGTGAGCCGTATGTTTTATTCTGCGGATGGATTGGCTAGTTGGCTTGACGATTAAAGCTCACCACGCAATTATTAACAAACCTTTTTTAATATCGCGATTCGATTAAAATGTTATTAATTGCCCAGCCCGAGGCTACCCTACACATCGTTTTTATAAGTTTGAACTCATGCAAAAACATTATTTTTGTCAGTCCCAAGCCTGGATAAATGAGAAAAAAAAGTGCCATAGGATAATCAATGTTTTGCATTCTTTTTGCGTATTTATGCTACACAATTAGCTGAGGTGGGTAGAGTTGCCAAAATCAAGTAAGAGTAATTACACTACACTAAAATCATTTTACTCAAGTACAAGTAAAAGTAGTGACCCAAATAATTACTAAGAGTAAAAAAGTAAGAGTTAAGTACTAGGAGAAAATACTATTTGCATATGTGAGTACTGAGCAAGTGTTTGAGCAAAAAAAGATCAAGTCAAAGTCAAAAGGAGAAGCCTTATAATTCATCTTGCTCTTTTATCAGTCCTTCTCCCTTGCTAATATTTTCTATCCTCTTTCCTGCATAATAAACAGCATGATCGCGTGTTTGTAGTTAAAGGAACACTGAGACAGTTGCAACAAATTACATAATGCCCTCTCTTTTTGCCTGCGCTGCGAGCCCATCTGTTTAACCTCAGGGATGCTCTTCTGGGTGATTGACCCTTATTCAGAGTGCAAGCACTACACACTGGCACAATCGGCCTCTTTTTGGACCCATCTCTCATCGAACAAAACCGCTTTATTTTCTCTAAATGTCCCGCCGTCCACTTCCCAGCGCTCTCACCGGAACACAAACATCCATAGGCCTCATCAGTACCCAAAACCCGATCCCGAAAGTCTTCACCCTGTAACTTATATCCCTCAGCTACGTATATGGGTCAGGGCATTTTGTGAGTGCCCGGGCCACTGTGCGTGAGTCACAGGAAACAATGCCACTTAAAGGAGAGATATCATGCTAAATCGACTTCTTCAAGCTTTTAACCATGTTATAATGTTGTTCCTCGTCAGACCTGGAGCTGTTTGCGTCGGTCTGTTCATGTTGACTTCTGCAGCGCTTGGTTTTCTACTTCCTGGACCAATTGCGTCATTGTTCAAACCCCCAAACTGTCCTCCACATTTTTAAAGCCAATAATCCAATATTGGATCAGTTCTGAGCCGTTCTGTCTCATAGCGTGGATATAGCAACAACGTCGCGCTACTAGCCACGTTGTTAAATCAAAGCGAAAATGTATTTTTATTATGTGATTCCCACTTTTGGCTGTAGGGGGCAATCCAGGCTAAATTTATGAACATAGTGTCATCTTCACAGAGGCATTATTTGAATTTATAAAATGCAAAATATCAATGCACAGACATCCAAATGAAAGATCTTAAGCCTGTTTTTAATATTCATATGCATGATAAGTCCACTTCAATACAGATCAGATGCGGATAATCCATTTAGTACAAAACTATAGCACCAGAGAAAGCGGCTATTTCTCGTATAATGTGCTGAGAAACTATCACCCAAATCTAAAACAAAATAATGATCGTAATCAGCGGGTGCATTCGTTTTAGTATTATGTGCTCTATTCGACCAAATAATAAATTTCAGTTTGACAATTTGATTACAACTATGTAACATCAAGCATGTCTGCAAAATTAATTAATGAATGTTTTGCAGAAATGGTGTGACAAGGTTTTCACGCAGTCATTTGAACTCAAAACATTTTCGAAGTATTGGGTTCCCTTGTAAAATGCTTGAATTTGCTAATGTTGCTCCAGCCTTTAAAGTGCATATGACACATTAGACAAACTTTTCACTAATAAATAGTTCTCACAATTACAGTATACTGAAGATTTTTTTTTAAACCTAGTTTTCCTTGGTTTGGCATTTTTGTCATGTTGGAAGTATTTCAGTTCTTTATTGTAGACAGGCACAGTAAGCGACATACTGTATGTGGAGGTAAACAATCATCATAACAAATGAGTGAGTCATAATGGTTGTTTTCATGTGATCTCACAACATTCTAAAGAGCCTTTATTTTAAAATTGAGGTGGAGGTATGGAAGATTTTTTGTGTCATCACATTTTGAATTTTAAATGTCTTTGAATTTTACGCTTGGAATTTTTTGAACCCTTCCAGGTCTCATATCCCGGGGCCGCCATGTGAGACCCGGGTGGACCACGTCGCCGAATAGCGAATATTTTACGGTATAGACTTTTGCATTGGGAAGAGGAGGGTTGGGGCATTGAAATAAGCCCAGCCATGTCCTTCTAGGCCTCCGGGGGCCAAAAAGGCTAAGTTAGCATTAGCTGAAACTGCTGACTCTGCACTTTACACAATCACCCAGGGATTCAAAACAGTTCTAGGTAAAAACTTTTTTTGTCTGAAAAGTTGACTTTTTCATAATGTGTCACTGGTCAGCTGCTATCTTGTTTTCTGTTTATATAGAACATGGAGGATAAACATTTTGTTGTTTTTTTTCTCAAAAATTCTCAAAAATATGGTGAATAAACACAGATTGTGCATAGAAGATCAGGTTTATAGCCTTTTAAGTTTATCAAAGCATATTTTAGTGGAATAATAATCAAAAAAGTGCTATGAGCTCCTAAATATTTTTGTGTTTTTTTGTCATAAATAAACATTTCTACAGTAACTACAGCCTTTATTTTCCAACTCCTGGGCCAGGTCTAACCCACAAAACATTTTTCTAATGTCTACAGCCATAGTCATTGATGTTTTGCATATAGGGAAAGAGTGAGGTGAGAAATTCAATTTTCGCCTATTTTTATTTTTTTTCTGCTTCTATCATGAGTATTTCATTGATATGACTCTCCTACAGCATTCAGATGATACACCTTTTAAATATTTGCTTTATTATTTTTCAATCCATCAAATACAACAGGCTAACTCACTTGAGTTTTCTTCTTTCAATTGCATCTTCTCAAAGTAAAACTAAGATGAATACTTTCCACAGATATCATCAATCAAAGTAAGTTACAAAGGGTTTGATATGCACTTAAACATTAACTCAGCCACACATTCAGCACCAGAGGCCCGTGTTTACCCTGTGATGAAGCGCGAAAGATCAAGCCTGTCCTGTTTTGACTGCGTCCCATGCAGGTAATCTCTCGCCCAGGAATAAACACCCACCAAAATAGAGCGGGTTGCATCGTGTGTTTGTGCCCGCCAGATACAGGACACGACGCAGATCCTAATTTGTCCCCGACCTTGAACTTATAGGAGTCTCCTTTCAGCCTCCGCCTTGGTCTCAATCTGCTGTCCAGACTTTTTCCATCTGCTGCCTTCCAAGTGCCTGAGTCCGGTCCGATGCAACTGTACAGACAAGCAGACAGAGGTGGCACACAGGAAAGTAAGCTATAATAGGGCCAATGGTGGATCAAATATGCAGAACAGTAAGAAAAGCAAGAGTTGGGTACATCCAAACTAATATTAAAATCAACCTGCGTGGAACTTTCAAAGATACTAACTGCTCAGAGAGAGGCACCAGGGATTACTACAACTACAATGCATGCCACACAAAATACAGCCACATCTTAAAGCATAGAATTAGCTGTATTAGCAAGGATTTTTCCTAAAATGCTAATGACCATGATTAGCTTGCATATCTAACACACTGCAGTATAAAAAGTCTGGTAAATGAGAGGTGGCATGTAAGTGAAACTTTCTGTGCATGTGGAAGTGGTGCTGAACAAAAGGCAATTTGGTTTAACGATGTCATTTTGAACTTTTAGATACAAGTCCATGAAAAGCTGCTTGTATGGCGCTTACTGCCGAGCGTTACTGTGGATATCAGCTCTGTTTTGTGTATGTTAACATTACAGATGGAGCTAAACTTCAACTCATGATTATAAAGCGCACACTTAACCTGTGAGCTAACCAACCTGTAAGACCAGTGCCGCCGCTTTATGTATATGAATGTAAGAGGCGCCTGGGTATGAGCATAGAGGACGAGTATCGTGATTTACAAGTTATATCGATTGAATTATTTTGTGATCAGGGCAGGTTGATCGGCGCTTATGTGTGTGATTGTGGAGGCTTATACTGTGTATTTGCTACTAAACAGACAGATCAGCCTCATATGTGGATTTCCTCATTCTTGCCTTGAGCCAGCTTGAGTGCATTGGGCTCCGCCTCCTCTTTGAAAGGCTTCTGCCGCACATACTGTACGCTTGTGTTCGCTCCAAACACTCACGGACTTCGCATCGCTGGTTAGCATACAACGCTGACACACGTCGTGTTAACGCACGATTCACAGTTTCTCATAGTGATTACACAGAAATCACATCACATTAGGTCTGCACGCACCTTTAGGCCCGATATGATATGTATTGTAATACAGTCATTTTTGTGAAAATTTTGAAAAATATGCCCTAAGCATCCTTAGCACTATTCATCACTTAATTTACCAAGAAATAACCAGGGTTCAGAGTAGTGTTGTTCCGATACCATTTTTTCTCATCCGATCCGATGCCGATATTTGGACTCAGAGTAGTCGCCAATACTACTCCGATACCACGATGTAAATGAAAATACTAGCAAAAGTCTGTAAAAAGACGCCAAAGCCCATAGCACATGGCTCATTCTGCATATAAAATGTATTCTGTCAATGTTTTCTTTCCACTAAAGAAAGTTTTAGTGTCTGCAGAGCCCAAAAAAATATATTGTGGTATCGGATAGGTTTTGGTTCAGGTACTCACCTATACATGGGTTTCCAGTGATGTCACACATAGTTGTGGCGGCCATTTTGTTGCCCGAATGCCATGTTCAGTGAGAATTCTAATGCTAACTGGCGTGCAATATTTGCCATAGTAACTGTAAGCAAAGTGTGGGGGAACTAGTTTCAGTTATATCACAGACTCTCCAGGCGGTTGATGAGGATGAAATCCAAAAGGTTCTGGTTTTCTTTAAGTTTCAGCTCTGTTCTTCTGTCTGAGGTGTCATTTTCAGCTGTAGCTGTCTTGTGTTCAGTCAGAGCAGACCATAGATAGACAGAGACACATAGGCTGATACACTATTGCAGGGAAACAAAATGGCCGCCCTGACCACTGAGGTCACATGACTGAAACGCATGTATACCTGAAAAATCTGTGGTATCGGCATGAAATCCGATACCAGTATCGGTATCGGAACATCCCTAGTTCAGAGTTCAGAAAACATATCTTAATCGTACACCCAGACCTAATTTAAACTGGTGAAAATCCTCAAAAAAAAAATTTGAGGAAGAAATATCTCAATACAAAATGATCCCTTTTTATAAGACCGTATTTCTATCCATTACAGCAGCTTCTAAACATGGCTGTGCCAGTATTGTGGACTTGCTGTCTTAGGCCATGTCCTCATCTTTCCTCTGCTTCCCGTGCCGTCTCACGTGAGGCCTCTCAGGTTAATGTGTATCTGAAGAAGCTGCAGGTGTAACTCTATATAACTACAGCTCATGTTACGTACAAACATCCAGCACAATGAGTCCGAGACAGCTGATGGTGCAGGCTACAACCGTGCTAAATCAGATGGTGTTCCTTTAACATTCACACCTTTGTGTGTGATTCTGTCCTGACAAACGCAGATGCAGGCCGGATGCAAAAACATAAGAACAACAAGTGATATCTTGTTGTTCGTCCCTTGGGAGACTGCTGTAATTTTGCGCCATAGTGTGTATTGCTTCACCCAGTGGTGAAAAATATAAAAACAGGTACAAATTTGAGGTACTTTACTTTAGTACAATTTATTATGATAAATAGTTTTTTACTTCCCTACATTTTAGAGCAGGTATCTGTGCTTCCTACTGAACTAAAGTAAAAGGAAAATTATTTTTTTTATTTGTATTTTCACAGTGATGAACAGTCAGCGAATCTAAAGCTGCAGTACAGTCATTCTAATCAGACTTCTCTAAATATTAAAGTCTACAACATGACCAACTCGTTCAGTCTCTTTTTCTGGTTTAAACTTGGTTTAGACCTGATTTAGTCCTGGTTTAGACATGGTTTTGTCCTGGTTCCTGCACATTTAACATGTAAATTGTAACTCTTGAACTTAGCAAACTAGGTTGAAAGTAGAGATGCCCCGATCCAGCTTTTTTGCTTCAGATACCGATACTTGGGGTTTGAATATCTACCGATACCAACCGATTCTGTGAGATATTCACAAAAGTATAGGTTTATAGACAACATGTTTATTCAAAGAAACTGCAGTGAGTGAAAAAGTGACTGGTCTTTGTTACATTAAATAGACAACTTCCAACACACAGTGATCTGATCATCAATGCATTATATGTTATATCCGTGATTCTGTATCGTATTTCTCAAACTAAAATGCAAACACTAGTGGCCAACATTAGCCTATTTCACAACTTTAGGTGTGACTCAGTCATAGTTTCTGTCCCAGCCTTGACTGGCTGAAGCTAGCTATACTGCCGTATTTTGCATGCTGATGAATAGTACTATTGCAGAGTGTAAAACTAATTAAATGCATTATACAGATTAAGAGCTTTCAAATGACATACAGCATGTCCATATTCACTTAAATTAAGTAGTGAAAGTATCAGTTCAGTCTCGCATATTTGGAATATATACCCGATTTTGTAATTTTTACGGTATCGGCTGTGCATCCCTAGTTGAAAGTCATGGCATTAAAGGGCCTATCTCACCGGCCTGGAGACTAGTTTGCGACCTGCCGGCGACTTGAGTTTCCACTGGTCGCAGAGACATCTCTGCGACGTCTCCTGGAGACTAGCCGGGTCGCCAGGGAGTCGTGGGAAATTCAAGCATGGTTGAATTTTTCGTAGACTACTTGGAGACTTTTTCAAGTCTCCATCAGGTCTCGGAGACATTGCGGCAACTTCACAGAGACTTATTTTTCCGGGGAGACGTGACCGGGGAGACGTGACCGAGGAGACGTGTCAGCGGCGTCTGAGACGTCTCTGCGATCTACGTGAGACCGAGGAGACCTTGCGGCGTCTCTACGACAATGCTTGACCTACTAAACTCTCCGAGACGTCACCCTGGTGAGAGCGCAAGAAATTATTAGTCTCTGAGCTGCAGTCGCGGCAGTTGTGGCGACGTCTCCGCTGGTAAGATACCACCTTAAGACATGCAGAAATATTTGGGTTTGAGAAAAAAAAAAGGCCCAAAATGGTCCCTAGGACAGTGGCTCCCAACCATTTTTTGTCTCACGTACCCTTTTGGCCTTTAATTTATATTCCGAGCACCACCTGCCTCAATGGTTTTGTTGATTAGATAGAAAGTGAATGACTAAAACTTCTATTTATCTGTTAAAAGACGCCAAATAATCCCAAACTCTCACACTAATAGGCAAAGATTCTTCAGTCTTCATCTGTACTCTGTAGTTGGGGTGTAGGACGTTTCGCTCTTTATTCAAAAAGCCTGCTAAGCTCTTGCGTAGCCTACCCCCAGGGGTCCCCGTACCCATGATTGAGAACCCCCCAGGGGACCAGAGGGTTAAGGAAATATTTCAATATAACCTAATATTGCAATTTTTGTCTTTTGGAATGGAAAGGTTTTGGAATGAGACAACCCTAAAAGTCAGGCCAATAACCACTCCAACATTGCAACAAGAATAACATTCCTTGCAGAAACGGTATACGGTCTTGAAGTTGTAGCTCACTGAATCAACACTACGTGACGTTCAGCCTTTACGCACAAAAGGCTCCATGAAGACAATGATTTATCGATTCGCAAAACTGACTAGCTGTGTTTGAGTTTGGAAAAGTTGCATGGCCTGAAGTTGGGAAATACTGCAATTACATGCAAGTAACTTGTCCATTCACGTTATAGGGACAATTTTATAACCTGTTAAAGCAGAAATAGTATTCCATATAGAAGCAAAAACACCTACATTTGTATTCATAAACTGTGTACTAGTGAATGCAACCTGTGGCCAATTTACTGATTAACAACTAAAGGTTATGAGTAACTTTAGACGTGCCGTGCTGGAAAGTGATCTACTTTTGGAGCTTAGAGTTGAGGAGAAAAGGTTACTCTAATCTCGCAAAGGTCATACAGGTCTATACAGGTGTGTGGAATGTCCATGGTTGTGTGTATTTCAACAAAAAGGTGTAAAAAGACAATAATAAAACTTGCTTTAAAATAAATAATAAATAAACAAATCTTAGAATCTCTCTGAACGGGACAAAGCAGAGTGTTTTGTGGGTGTTTGGACAGCCAAAAACAAAACAAACCAAAAACCGCCCTCAACTCAGACCACTTCAGAACTTCAGGACAGGTCTGGAGCGTTTGGCTTGTTGCAGCAGTTTGGGGGGAGGGGGGAAAGAGTTGCTAAGCATCAGTACGCTGAGATTAGATGTACTTGACCAAATATTACAAGCCTAAAAGCAGAAACAATTATAACTTGGTCATATTTAATCCAGCGTTGACCCGTTTTGTTGTTGTTTTTGAGAACGGCAACTTAAAGTTGGGCTAAATGTTTAGCAAATCAAAGCTAGCTTCCAGCTGTTTCCGGTTGAAGACTCACCGAGAATTAAAACAACAACATGTATTTCTGGTTTGGAAAGCATTTAGCAAGAATCTAGCACTATATTACAGTGCATGATTAGTTGTTAAAATGTAGTACATTGGGGCAGAGAGGTGAAATGAATATAAAAAGTTGCTGCAAAGCAGGAAGTAGTTCTTGCTCTGCATTAACTGGCAAGGACGTAGCTCACAGTGCCTCTGGTGGCCACTGGCCTTTCCCATTCTGGTCTTATGGAAAGACAGCAATTGATTCAAATTCAATCTAGTTCTGGCATAAATGCTTTTTATTTAGCTACGAGCCCTCTCACAATGGCAAAGGATCCTCTAAAACTATATGCACAATGAAATTAATTTGAAGGGACATTTTTAAAAGCTGTGCTGTGTGTCTGCAACACTCAAAAGCCTGTGTTGTCTGTAAACCTGCCATGTCCACCATGTCTGCCCTGCTCATGTCATCCCCTCAAACCATAGCTTGTGTGTGTTTACTAATCACTGTTTCTGTTGCAACCTTCTGTTCTAGGATTCTAGCTTTGGGGCTACTTGTGACCAGTAATACTAGCCATGGTCTGTGGCCGGGCTGTAAATCAAAGGCTAATTAGACCCTAGTGTTCTGTGTGGCGCGTTCACTGTAAGGGGGACTGTGTTATGTAATCGACTATAGCATGAGGTGAAAGAGGGGAGGGGGCTTTTGGCTGTGCGCCCAGATAAAATATTCATGACCATCTTGAGCGCTTCGTGAATTTTAATAGAGATATGAGAGAGGTTTCAAAATAGACAAGTACTTTTTCCATCTGCTGCTGTGTTTTTCATATTCCTATTTCAAACATTATTTAGCTGCATTTCTTAATCCACTTAGTTCCAACCTGCAAAATGTCCTTAGTCATGCATTCCTTGTTTGTTTTCTGAGGCCTTATGAACACTGCACAGTCGTGCTGCTTCACCATTTTGGCAACAAACCTAATTGCGATTTTTCGGACAGAAATTGCGATGTAAATTTTATTGTCAGCAAAATATACTTCTAAAAATGCTGTTATACATCGCAGTACTCTTTTATGAGATTTTGGCTTCAAGCTGGATGACATTAATAACAGAAAAAGTCAAAGCGATTCAAATCAGTTCAATAACGCCGTTCTGGGCCAGTCTCATAAATGTACCTGCTGCTAAATGCATTAATTTGTCCACCAATGAAAGGTTTAAGTTCAAGTTTGTGAAAGTTATTTTTATAAAACGGTGAGTGCAAAAACAGGCTCAGTATCGGATATTTGGAATCCTACTCCTAGACATGGAGAACAAATGTAAAGAGCATGTATTCTTACCTGTTCGTGCTGTGTTTTCTATTGTTCTGAATGACAGCTGCTTGTTGTTAGCAGCAAGCTAATTTAGCTAGCAAGGCAACAGGCTGCAGTTTCTTTCACCAACTTTCTTTCAGTTCAGTAATGTCCATCCATCTTTGATTCCAACTCCTCTCCATCCTCTTGTGCTACTGGAGTAGTTCCTTTAGCCATTTTACATAGTCACCATTAAAATACTATGCAGCTCGCACAGCACCAGACACATATGCTGTTTGTATACAGCGCACTGCAGAGCATTCGACATTACTTGTTGCTTTTGCTTTTTGACTTACTTTTGTATAGCCAAGTATCACAAACAAGAGTTGCCTCAAAGGGCTTCACCTGCATCAAAACAACAAAACAATGTCTTACAATGTTTTACAGTTGGTTAATTGCAATATTTAAAATTGTGATGTCGATTCAATATGGATTAAAGTTTCATTATGCCTTTTCTCCTTTTGAAAGCCAAAAAGCTCCAGAATCTTGTCACTAAGCTATAACTATTCACTTCCGTACTGGCTTTAGCCATTGTATCTAGGTATTTGCGTCTGTACTTCACAGATTTACTTGACAAACATACTACTGGCAGTTATTTTAACATGACTGTTACTGCTATAGACAAATAGGTAAGCGATGTGTTATTCATTGACCTTAACATGTTTCGACAGCCAATCCTGCCATCTTCTTTTGGCTATCGTAACATGCTAAGGTAAATGAAT
>OMNZ01108870.1:11509-23295 GCA_900303255.1 Lesueurigobius sanzi | reverse complement strand
TATTATTATCATTACCTTGACCTAGACCTTCAGCGTGCACTGGAGCAGTTTGCAGCCGAGTGTGAAGCGACTGGGATGAAGATCAGCACCTCCAAGTCCGGAAAAAGGTGGCCTGCCCTCTCCAGGTCTGTGGAGTGTCCTTGCCTTAAGTGGAGGAGTTCAAGTATCTCAGGGTCAAGTTCACGAGTGAGGGACGGATGGAGCGTGAGATTGTGTGATTGAGATTCAGTGCAGCTCGTTGTATCGGACTGTTGTGGTGAAGAAGGAGCAGAGTCGAAAGACGAAACTCTCGATTTACCGGTCGATCTACGTTCCTACCCTCACCTGTTGCCTCTGCGACCCGGCTCCCGGATAAAGCAGAAGAAAATGGATGGATGGACGGATCATTACCTTGTGTCCCAGGTGGTGCAACATGTATAAAAGCTCAGCCCTTTCACTCCTTTGTCCTTTGACGTCAAACCCCTTCCTGGTCTAGCCAGGAAGTGTGTTCCTTGCTCCTCTGGTGTTGTACAGGTAGCCTTTGTTTTAGCAGTTACTACATTTAGGCTTGTAACTTTACTAGCCCAAGAGGAACTATAGGTTTTATAATTTAGTGCCGCATTGTGGTAACGGCTCCAGGTGCCCCTGATACCGTGCAGGGATGGTATGTCTTGTTGTTGTGTCATGGCAAGTATTGAAACTAATTAGAAACTAAACTTGAAACTGATTATATTAACACATAAATTATCTATTTTGATAATTATGGAAACTGTCTCTGAATCAAGAACGATCCTGTGTTGTCTTCTTTTTCTCTGTTCTTTTCTTTCTTATTGTTATTTTTCATTTTGTTGAAGGGGAATGGATGGGACATGAGGACAAGATCACATTGTAGGCTATGTATTTTCAATATTGTGTATTTTTCTCTGGCAACTTAATACTTAATACTATGTGAAAAAAGATGAATTAACTAAAAAAAGAACAACCACAACAACAAAATCCTTATCCTCCCTCTTCTCGTCAATCCAAGCCTGGGTTCTCTGGGAGCTTGAGATCTGCGCAGTATCTTTGCTGCTCCTAGATAACTGCACTTTTCTGGACTAAGATCTCTGATGTTTTTCCAGGGATCTGTAGTTACTCACTACCCACCTTGTCTCTGGTGTCTGTGTACACTGGTGTATGAATGAGGGTGTGAGTGGTTCCTTACTGTAAAGCACTTTGACTGCCTAATGTACTGTAGGTGGAAGTGCTATATAAGTTGAGACCATTTACCATTTAACATTAACGATGTACAGATAATGGCAGACAAAAAGACTTGCAATCTACAAGCACCAACAGTCCATTTTAACCAAAACAAAACTAGGCTAACACCTTGAATTGTAGAGAGGAGAGAGAGAGAGAGAGAGGAAAAGAGAGATAACATACGACTAGTCAACTTGTCCAACATGATGTTAATTTGTATTTTTATTTTATTTGACCTTTATTTATCCAGATAAAATGTTTGAGAACTAATTCTAATTGAACTACTACGACTAGTGCCACAGAGGTCGACCGGTAGACCACTCTTTTACAGCTAGCGCAGCTTAATATAGTGTTTAATGATACAGTATAACCATCCGCCATATCTCACCAGTCCTATGGCTTAAATGTATGCTTTTATTAATGGGCTAACAATGTGCTCACGCTATCGTTATTCTTCCTGCAATACATACCAGTTGTGGCATTGAAGATCAGGAATTCTCAATTGTGAAAAGTCAGTTTGGAGAGCTTCCTCCATGATCATTTGCTGCCGTTCGTGTATCCCATGTGAATTAAATTGGCTAAAGTTCCTCCAAATGTCCTATGCAAGTTTCTGTCTGTACCCTTGATTTATTAACAAACTTTTGTTTTGCAAGCAGACAAAGGAGGTGAAGCCTGTCAGCTCTGTATCATAATGCAGACGGGTTTCCATGGATCTAATTGTGCTGCTCCAGGGCCCTGGACTTTAATGCATGATTGACATGTTCATTCATTAGTCGGATACATTTGACAGAAGGGCGACTTGCCAAGAGAGCTGCAGTGTTGAGGGCAAAGAAACCATTGTGCAATGCCAGACAGTGAGTCTGTCTGCACGCAATAAAGCAGAGCAACGATATTCCCCAAACTATATATTTAGACTTTCAAATCTTCATCTTTGGAAAGCTTTAAAAAGGTACTTCTATACAGTTTTCTCACAATCACTGGGCCATTTTAGTGCACACTGCCTACAAAGGATTCAAAGTGTGACAAGTTGAAATAGGGTGCAAGTCGCTGTACAATGCTTGCAGTTGAGGCACAAAGGCAACATTGTGACTCTTCCACTTTGATCTGCCTATACAGCGCTCCTCTCAAGTCTCTATATGCCCTCATACGCTTTGATAGTATGGGGTAAAATCAACTAAAATAATATATTTATATGAACTTTTCTTACTTTGAAGCAACATTCTGATAAATGCAAAACATGATGCGAGACCACACAATTCCGCTTTCTCTTAAGGTTTGTGTCGGACGCCATACTCCCAAAAGTGTCTCATGTCTCATGGATAGAACGTGACACTCGGACCATCAGGATCCACTTAAACAGGACAGATTTTGGACAGCATCAATGACCGATGTTTTCATGCCTTGTTTCCATGTTGAGAGGAACATGGATAAACACATGGGGGGTGAGTGACGCACCCACACCGCTCTCCACTCGTATCGCACTGGGAATTTTGAATTACACAGATGTAATTTTGTGTATTTTAATCAGTCTTATTACACAATTACACAAATAAACTAAATTAGAACACAGGCTACATTATTATGACTTTACTCTTAAACAACACAATTTTAAAGCTGGTATGAACTTAAATGTATTATATTTATTTATCCATTGTTTTATTTATTTCCTGCCAAACTCTGATTGGACATTACATGTGTTTATGTCTGTGAAACTTGTTGTAATATTGGGCAATACAAAAATAAATCGATTGTGTTTCCCAGTGGGGCCTGACATTTCCCCGGCGGTCTCCCATCCAAGCACTGACCAGGCTTTGCCCTGCCTAGCTTCAAAAATCTGACAGCATCAGGCAGAGCAAAGGCAGTGTGGCCATAAGACAGTGTCCGTGCCCTCTGCTGGACAGGTGTGGAATTCCTGCCTTTAAAAAAAAAATGTTGGCTGCCCCCTAGCGGCTGGATTGAGTTTTTTTTATTTATTATTTCTTTAAAATTCCATAACTCCTGACAGGAATGGGCTAGAGACTTACTTTTTTTTTTTTTTTTCAGAAATGTAGGCTCTACAAGCCTCCATGAAGTCGGATGAATTCCTCTCGTGGGCTGGACCCCTGCACTAGACTTTAACCTGGTTGCTTTGATCTTTTTGCCCTTGATGTTATGCAACATGACGCATCACAATGTATTCCTTTATGTATTCCAGTATTCTAAATACCCTCAAATGAAAGAATAACTGTACCGAAATACAGTTACTTATAATGAGTATTCTACATATGTATTCTAAATACATATTTTCCATTACTACCCAACATTGATTGTGTTCTTGGAGAGAGACGTGGGGCTCAAAATAGGCCTAAATTTTCCAAGTGTATTAGTAGCCTTAGGAATTCCTTTAAACATTCAGGCTTATCTTCTTTATCTTCTCTTTTCACCTCTCTATAGATCTAGATCAAAAGAATAATCAGCACATCTACGATTTCTTATTAATTTGACAATTACCCCTCTCCTACATTGATGCGTCCCCTTGTATTCACCCATGAAACCCCCCCATTCACCTTCCTCATGATCAAGCCATGTATTCCTTTCTCGGCCCCGCATATAGACGGGTGAAATGGAAACAATGCCAACCAGTAAACGGGGAGATAGAATCTATGTGAGGAAAATGCAAGGAGGATGTTCTGAGCAAAACACACGCTGGCCAACGGAAATGAATGAGACAGAGGGATGACGGGAGGCGAGCGAGACGCATTATTGCAGTACAAAGTAGTGGCACATGGCCATTGACCCAGCTGTCTCAAGTGTCAATGTGAGTTCAGTGTTGGTGATATGAAGACATGAACTGAGAAGAGAACAGCAAACACACCCGGCTTTAGTGGAATGGCAGGATGGGAGAGGATTGAGGTTACCTATGGTTGTATACTGTTTGAGCAGGTTTGAGGCTAGACAATAACAAGCTGTTGAATGGAGAGCTATAGAGTGACTCATTACTATATAAGCCACATTATGAATACATGAAGGACAGGTTACGTGTAAATACATATAAATCTTTCAAACACATAAACAAGTCATGCAATGCAGACAATTGTAAATAAATAAATAAATATATTTTTACATACAGGCCTCAACTCTGATATTGTTATCCAATCCAGGCTGAAAACAGTTCTTCCTCGCTTTGCATACGGTGGCTGATGTAATTAATAATGCATGATTATACTGACTTTTGTAACTGTATGTAACTTTGAAGGACTTTTGTACAAATCGTGCTGTACAAATAACCTTGCCTGACTTCTACTTTTTGTTCCAGTTATATAGTCTATAGATATGAAAGAAAACATGAATAAATAAAGGCTTTCTACAGCAGTCGCTCAATATGAATTGCACTTGCATATCTGAAAGTAAAGAGAGGTCTAAGACTTAGCTAGCTACAAATACATTGGTCCACACATAGGTGAAAAAATAGATGACTATTCTTGTTC
This sequence comes from Lesueurigobius sanzi, assembly GCA_900303255.1. Lineage (NCBI taxonomy): Eukaryota > Metazoa > Chordata > Actinopteri > Gobiiformes > Gobiidae > Lesueurigobius > Lesueurigobius sanzi. The sequence goes on along the minus strand of OMNZ01108870.1, from coordinate 18,610 downwards.
AAAATCACGGTCAAAAGCCAAGCTGTTCCATGGTTGTAGCTACAGCCCAGTAGTACGTGACTGTTTCCGGGTCAGAATGGGCAGGGGAGGGGTGAGCAGATTAAGCAGAACATGCCATTAATTTGTTTTTCAATTCATGTTAAAAAACGAAAAACAGATTGGATTTCCGTTTTTAGATTTTGGTTTGTAAAACGAAATTTAAAGCAATTTCCGATTTTGTATTTTATTCTTGATACGGAAATAGAAAAATGGGTGGTTTCCCGATTTTTCATCTCTGATTTCAAATCAAAAATATGATGGCCAGGAGGTACACGGACCCACACCTTCCATACAAGACCCCTCCTCATTTCTACAGGGCATATACTGTAGGGCGTCTTCTGCTGGGGTAGGCACCAAATTGGGGATTTATTTTTCATATGAATACCTTCCTACCTGGAAAGATAGTTGTCTGACACTTGCTTGTGGAGGTCGCTGATGGCAGGGCGGGGCAATGAGGGTGAGGTGCCGAGATAAAACTACATTAGAACTCCCAATTGGTTTATGTAGTTAAAATGTGAACTTGTTGCTGACATTTGGATGTCCACAAATGATTATGAAACTTTATTTTTTCCAATATTTGCCGTGGATTGAAACGCATTTCGCAAACTGAACTGAGGTGAAAACCACTGGGATATTGACAGGTGGCATTTGGTTGGGGTGGGGGGGGGGGCGATGCCAAATTGGCTAGAGACAGCTTTACATGTCAGTTCCAAATATGGGTGTGCACGCTTTTGCGCATCCAGGCGTAACCTCTTTACCCGTTGCCTAGCAACTTTGAAGCAATTAAAAGCCGGGGTTGCCTGGACCCTGAAAGAAAATACGGGTCTGGGGAAATGCTCACAGTTTACATGAGTCTTAATTGACAGCACAGAACTGACCCACATTTGCAGTTATATTGCACTTTGCCTTTAATGTGTGAATCTCTGGAGGAAGTTTTCAGAAGTCAGTGTCTCTTAAGTGGGCTAGATTTCCAAAGGGAATAACCTAAACCCCTTTGAATGTCTGTGTCTGACCTGCTGTATTACTTTATCTCCACTTCTTCACCCATTCCTCTAAAACATCCAGTGGAGGAATTCTGAAATAATTTAGGCGTCAGCGGGTGGTAATTCATGCATGCACTGCTTGTAAATCAATGATTGCAGCCTAAGTGTGACAAAACGACAAAAAAGACTGCTTCAACTTTAGTTTAGTGACTGAAATGGGTCGTTATAATTCATTTAAGCACCACGGACCTATGGCATGCATTTATAAGATATTAAACAGCAAAGTTTGTATAAAATCTGCAATAAGAGTAACATTATTTGCCCTCTGCATTCGACCATTCCAGCAGTGTCACTGAGGCGTCAAGAACAGTGGGTGACCACAGGGCAGCCTTGTGGAACTGTCTGCAGCCTGGTCTGTTCAGGACTACCATGAAAGACGTTTTCACTTGGTGTTGAGATGAGCAAACTAACCCCCGGCTCATACTGACTACTGAACAGGTTCGGCATAAAAAGGTCAGAGAAGGAGAGTGCATCGATGGGTCGAGTAACAGGGAAGGTACTAACTTCTGAATGATTGGAAAAACATGAAAGGATCCGAGGCAAGTTAAAAGTCCTTACTAGACAGGGACAAGCTCTTCTTCAGGGCATTGCTTCATGGGTTCGGCATGTTATTATTGCAGTTTCATTGCAAAATGTGACTCACATCGAGTACCGTTTTATATATGGTTTGTGTGTAGTGTGGAGCCCTAACAAAGGTTAAGGTGAACTGTATTGTCCCTGTAGGGAAATTCTGCATGTGACATATCCTTCGATACCACTGGGGCAATCCGTCAGGAGCAGTGGGCGACTGCAGTGCAGCACCCGGGGATCCATCTCCAGATCTTGGATCCAGGCTCATGGTCAGACCTGGCTGGAGGATTTAACCTTATGGGCAGAGAGCAGAGGGAAAACATATAAACAGAAAGGCCTGCATTGTTCAGGAATCGAACGCAGGATGTTCTTGCTGTGAATCAAGAGCGCTATCCACTCAGCCACCGTGCCAGGCCAGGAGTTCAAGGGTTTCACACTATATCTAATATGTACATAAAGACAAACATCACATGTATGAGTGAAAAAGATAGACTAAAGTCATCATTGACTGAAAGAAGTCCAGCAAATCCACCCCATGCCTCCTGTTACTCCATAAATCCATACAATCTGTCTTGTGTTTCTTGTTTTTATTGGCTGTGCGCCCTATGGTCACCCCATGATTAGTGTGCACTTTGGGTTACTCATCCTCTGACCTCTCACTTCCGCCCTCATGGTTGCCATCTTGTATGTCATAGCTATGCAGGTAAAAACATCCATAGGTGAATCACTCCGTTAAATGCTAAATGAATACATTTCAAAAGAGAGATTTTGCTAACTTGTACAAATGAAATCCATACTTCTTCTTTCACTGTTTTGTTTTCTGTGATGCCCTCTCAGGCCACTCTTGTTATGATATTGGAAAATTCCTATTTAAACAGGAATTGATTGATTGAATTGAATTATTTCTTGCGTATCACCATAGAAAAGGCACATCTTTTACAAAAGCAACATTTCATTTTGTACAAGAAAAGCACTTTTTTCTGTTTGGACCTTGTTCTCATTGTCTGCAGCCGTCAGATTCATTTTCACAGCATTTCACAATGTTCCACTTTTTTGTTACCAGATACATGTATTTTAGTAAGCTTATTTTGAAGGATACTGGAACGACATTATTTGTTGGCATTTTTTGTGTCAAAAAGAGATATATACATGAACATGTGTGTGAAGATTCAAAAATCACTTGAGGAAATCATAATAGGATGAAAAAGAGATTCTTAATCTCAGTTGGACTTTCTTGGTTAAATAAAGGTCAAATAAAAAAAATAATAATAATAATCAGCCTTTTGTATTGAAGTATTGTGTTTGTAAACTTGAACTAAACATGAATAAATAAATCAAGAGGTCTTGATCCACATGTTTTAATGTTTAATTTTTAGCTACAAATTAGTATTTTTTTATCTTCTCTATCCAAAAAGTAAATGTGTTTCACTGAGGTATAGGTCTAGATGTGGGAACAGGTCTAACCATTACAGCTTGCTTTTAGTAAAAGTAGCAAGTAACATTGAGTGAAGTGCGCTGATGGTACACTCAATGCATTATCAACTCTCGAGTGGTTAAATTGTGGCTTTGGCTGCATTCATTCTCATCATCATCCAAAAAATAGTTAACTATTGATGAAGGCCAAACTGGTCTCATTTTCAAAATAATGTCTCTCGTCTCATTGATTCTCAAACAGTGGGTCAGTCGGGACCCAAAGGTGGCCCGGACCGGACCCGAACTATCACACTATCAACCCGAGCCTGTGCACTTTCCTCATTTGACTTGAGAGTGTAACTGAGAGAAGCAGTGCAGGCTACAGTGTATTACATGCCCCTCCCACCTGTGACATTCACCTGGTCCTGCAGCACCAGCAGCAGCTCCTCCTCTGTTCAGTCTCTCCTCGCCTCTCGTTGATCATCGTCGATATACTTTACTATATTGCAGCAGCTGCCTTCGTGCACTTTCATTCAGCAGCTAGCCACTATGTGCTCTCACGGGACATTGAACTGCTTTATCTATATCACAGTGTGCTAAAAACATGGCTAAAAACACTGTTCTAAGAGAGAAGGAGAGAGAGAGCGAGAAAGACAGAGAGAGCGTGTGCGAGAGAAAGAAAGAGAGAAAGAGCAAGCTAATCTTCGTGGCTAAAACATGACCTGGAACACAACTCCTCCGCTCCCACCACCCCTGGTCCGCAGACTCTGATCAAGACTATGAAGAAAACTACTGGCAGGCCCCAGCCTTTAAGACATTATGTGACAGTCGGGTCGGGTTCGGTCCGGGATCTGGCCTAAAATCTACACAGCTAGTCTCATTAATGGCAAGGGTAATCCACACACAGCCAGAGACTCTCTGTATACCAGGTACTATTACACATATTTAACCTATAAATTGTTCACAAGTTTATTCGTGTGATGAGAAATACATGTAACTGTGACCCATGTGCGCTTTCTCTTCCCCTCGCTCTCCATGACTCTCGCTCATCCACTTTTGCGACATCTCGAAGTGCGGCCCGGTGGAGTCTTCGTGATGATGAAAGGTGTGTGATATTTATGAACACTTCAGTTTTGTCCCATTGGTCAGTGACTGTATAAAACTTTTCGGTGGATCTGGTTCTGTTGATCTATTTCTAACATTAGCGTGGCCTGTAGAGCTCCAGTCCAAACTGCTGCTGTCAGGCGGCAACTTGTTTTCTCTTTGCATTTAAGTGCAGTATTTTTTCCGGAGAGAATTCCCCCAAACTCACGCTACAAGTGGGCGATGACCACAAGCATGTCTCTGTGAGCTGCTTCTGTCTGAAGTGCTGAACTGTCCACATTGTAAAAATGCTTTGAAGATAAAGACAAGCTGAGGTCTTACAATTACAATTACCAGTATCTGTAGCAGGCCTCACTCAAAGGGGAGGGGAGGTGGGTCACGAGAGATCACCAATGGAAAAAAAAATGGGTCGCCTGAAAAAGTTTGATCTTGTTTGATGGAAACATTCAAATTGATTCTGCATATTAGAAATGGATTATTTGACATCAACATGGTTTATTATTTTTTTGCTTTGCACAAAAAATAATAATAATAATAAGTAAGTTGCAAAGATTTGAAGGCTTTATGTTTAAGTTTATTGCTTTGTAGAGCACATTTAATACATTACGATACATTAAAAACTTTGAATACAAATTATAGCATGTAGGAAAAAAAGATTTAAAGTGACAATCTGGAAATGTATAAAAGCTTAAGTGAATACACATGAGATGTGTTCATATGATGAGGAGGTGCAGACTGCAGCTCCACTGGTAAAATAAGGAGCTCCAGAGGATGAGGTCGAGGGCATAGCTGAAAGCACCATGGGTCCACCTTAAGGGGATTCTGGAGTCTGTGAGGAGTTTTTAGTTGGATCAGAGAGCTTGCAATAGATGGTATTCTGTGAGAATTTCCGTGAGGTCGATTTGTGCAAGATGGTACACTGTGTAACATTGTGAATTATACTGAAATACAAAACATGCTCCTAATGTAATGACCACCTAAACACAGAGAATGCACTGGGTAATCAAAAAATAGATTTGGATTGAATTGGATTTCAATCTCACATTTATAATAATACTAATAATGCATTGGTTTCATATAGCGCTTTTCTGGACACTCAAAGACGCTTTACATGGCATTATTCATTCACTTCATACTTGGTGGGAAGCTACTATTGTAGCCACAGCTGCCCAGGGGTAGACTGACAGAAGCGAGGCTGCCAATCTGTGCCCCCTCCGACCACCACTCATAGTACATTCACGCAGGCTTCACGGCATTTCCCCAAGAGTCTGCCAGGCCCTTATCTTTCGAGGCCGCACATAGCAAAGCTACCTCACATGTTTTTGGTTTCTTATGTGATTTTTAACAATAAAAATAATATCTGGAATAAAACAAATGCTTATGTTTTTTCATGTTTATTGGGTGAAATGTTACACGGTGTACCTATAAATGTTGTGACATGTTGAAATGTGTGCGTGGGTGTGTTTTTTGTTAAAACTGCATGAAGTGTTGTCTTTAATGTTGGATTTTTATATTTTCCAACAAGAACTCATTTAACCATGTAACCAATGTACCTTACGAAATGACTTCCAACCTTGAAATGCGTTTCAAACTAAAATACAACGGCAACATGTCAGTATTCATTGCGCTGTGTGTTGCTTGTTTTTTATTGTTGAAAACTGTGCAAGTCTCATATCTATAAAGTGCATTATCTACACAGTGGTAGCACTCATACACACAGCAACATTACATCACTAAAGCCCTTCATATAAAAAGAATGAACTTCTGTGTTTTCATTCCTATTGTAATATTATTCTAGTTAATATGTGTGTTTCTCTTTTGCATGCCTCTTTCCCCATTACCTGAACTCTGTAGATTCTATCCACGTCCATAAAGTCTTCCGTACATAATGCTTCTCTGTTCGCTTTACTGTTTACTAAATCCTAATAATGTTTGCAGCTTCACGTCACTCACCGGTGTGCAGCAGTGCCCTCTGACCCCAGCCTGCCCTGTGCTGCTCCTGCCATTTCCTCTTTCTTTATTGCTCCACTTTTTCCACACACCCGTCTCTGTCACAGCACTTCTCCTCCCCCCTTTGTCTTCATCACCCCGCCAGGATCCTTGTGTCCTCTGCTCCTGGTGGGTTTTTTTTTTTGCGTTTCTTTTTTCCCCTTTTGCTTCTGGTCGTATAACCTCCTTCACATGCCCTCTCTCCTCTGTGTGGTGGCAGGCTCACCGTTTGTTCAAGGCTTGTGTGAAACAGTAGCACGCGGCTGTCCGAGGCTCTTACCAACCACACTAGAAGGCTGCATTAATATTGCATGCCACTGTCTTATCGACCACAGTCAATGCCAGGAATACAGAGTCGGCTACAAGACAAGTTCGCAGCTAAAGTGGTGCCACGCACATGCAAACGATACGTACTAGACACATAAACACATTCTGTATGTGAGGTCCAAAGATAACCACTACAATATCAGTGCGTGGCCTGGTGGTGTCCGCTTTGTCTGTTTGCAAAAGAAGTTCTTTCATATTTAAATAGATTGAAATGAAGACTCACAGAGTTTGAAGACGTGCAATATTAAATTTAATTCATCCTGAAAAAAAATTGTTTGCTACAGTGCGGCATCAGTGCATAGAATTTATAAAAGTACCTAATGTACCTGCAATGTCACTTTTCAGTTATCTTTCATTCAGTGTGCGATGTTTACACAGTTTTTTATTGATAGATGCTAAGAGACATTTATTTATTTTATTATTATTAGTTTTTTTTTTTAATCCTACTCCAGCATTATTAATACTGTTTGCAAACTATTTTCCTTCTTGATGGCACATTTGCTGACTTTTTGCACCCCTCTGTGTGATCTGTCTTAAGAGCCGTTGTAACAAGTAAATTTCTCCATTGTGAGATCAATAAAGTCTTATCTTATCTGACCTATTTAGAGGCTTGCAA
>OMNZ01108870.1:0-11489 GCA_900303255.1 Lesueurigobius sanzi | reverse complement strand
ATTTAGAGGCTTGCAATGCATTTATTTATCCAGAGCAACTTGACTCCACAGTATTTTACTGTTGCTACTGAAGATTTTACCCAAACATGCTAATGGTCATTGGTTATCTCCACCCAAACACTCTGCACTGTATCTTGCTGCTTCTTGAAAATGTATATGACACTTTATTTACAGCCTTCTAGGAACACGGGGCCTTCACATTTTTTATATTCACTGATGCATTAAATGATGTTATTAAAATTAAGGCTCAGTATTGAAGGAAATAACCTTCAAAATGCTCTATAGTATTTCACATTAATTGAAAACACAAGCACACACACAAACATACAGCTGCAGTGCATGTGTGGGTGCACCTCGACAGCCGAGCTTTTTCCATCAGCTGGACCTATCACAGCTTATTATCAGCTCCTTTGAACCGTGGGTTCAGAGCATGATTGCACTCTCAATTAATGGCTGTATGATCTACTTTGACGGAGCGAATAATGACAAGTGCCTTGGCAGCACAAATATGCATGTGTGCAAACCTGTGTATTATTGGATATATATGTTAAAGTGGAGATGTGTACAGTGTGGTAGAGCCATGCGTGGCCATGTCCTTCTCTGTCCATGTGCAGCTGTGCTGTGAACTCTCATCTCGGGCCACAGAGCCAGTTTTGCCCAAACTGTGAGAGACATGTGGCTCTGCCTATAGAGGGTGTTTTCAGAGCATCCTTTTATCTTCTGCATCTTCACAAAGTTTGTAGACTTTAGATTTGGCGTGCAGACATAAAAGCTCCCCGTGTTTGAAAGTGTATACGTACATGTTCACCCAAAACACACTCTGATTGACACATGAGGAAGATAAAAGCAACTGGGTGTCTGGTGAAGCAGACATTTTTTGTGAGTGTTCTCTGAAACCAAAAATGCTGTGCTGAGGTCTGAATATTAGTTCTGAATCTTAACTGTGTGGCCAACACCTCTTATCACTATTTACTCAGAACAGTAGTGACCTCTAAAAGCTTATCTCAGTTAGACAGTTAGATTTATGTGGATGATGCATGCAAAAACATTCACTTTAAAATTAATCTGTTTAGTATCAAATTGCAATGTTTTTTTGTTTTTTTTTACATTATCTTTTCTCACGGTTTCAGAGTGGCTGTTCTTACTATTCCCAGTAAATCCAGGCAAGCTCTGCATTTCTGTGTGAAGCACTGACCACTGCTGCTCACTGCTGGATGAATGTGTCTGGCATCCCACCACCTTGTGGCCGTCTGTGCCACTGCAGTTAATCCATGGATTTCCTCGGAGATATGCTTCATGATTAAAAAGTATTTTGTCTCTAGGGATTTTGTGACAATCTCAGTAGTGTTTGTAGAGCTGTCCCTGTCAAAATTACAAGCATAATATATCACGTGTATTTACATTTCATGAATATCTTCCTGATATACAGAGGGATGACGTTAACAGAATCAAGAAGTTACATCTAAGGCCAACCTCAGAGTTTCACAGACACATGTTTACAGTAAAGGAGTCCCCAATTAAAATGTTTTTCATTTACACTGTGATATATATTTGATACCTTTAGTTTTATTTAAATTTTAGTTCAGAATCAGATTCATATTTTATTGCCATTGTCAAGGATTCACAAACTAAATTGTCTTCACTGCAATCGTGCAGCATGAAACATAAAACTAGTAATTATGATGAATAAACTACAAGGTTGTAAAATAATATAAGGTCATGCATAAGAATTAACATATTTAACACAAAACAACTGTGTGAATGGCTGGATATACAGATGTGAATTAATAATAATAATAATAATAATAATAATAATAATAATAATAATAATAATAATAATAATAATAATAATAATAATGGCTTACATTTATAAGTTTCTAAAAGCGCTACACTGTTGTCATTATCCATTCACTCCATACTTGGTGGTGGGATCATGCTACTATTGTAGCCACAGCTGTGGACATAATGCAAATAGAGCAGTGCAGGTTATTAATGACCATTAGTCTGATACAGAAATATTGAGTGCTCCTGAGTCCTGTGCCCTGACTGTGGGGTCAGTGACTCACTGTGGTGCAGGTGAGGATGGACTTGATGATCATTGTGTATTTTAGCTATTCAATATGAAGTTTGCAATCACTTAATACCAATTATCTCTCTTTAATTAACTTTGACTGGTGTTCAGTCGGTGAGGTGGGAGGTGCTTGAGGTACATTTTCACATTGTCCTGCCCTTGACTTCTCAGCTTATGTTTTACGAGGCGTGGATCATAGTGCAGATACGGTTTGGGGATACTCTACTGTGTGGATGTACACTTGGTTTATGTGTGCATGCCTTCACCGGAGCAGCCCGAGGTCCTGAGACATCACACTTTATGAGCTATGGCAAGGTGAAAGTAAAACATCTGCTTGCCCACAGACCACGCTGGTCTGGGACTCGTACAAGCTGACAATCCTCAGTTCCCCCCACTGGATTATGACCTACATCTTTCTAACCATACTGGCCAAAAACCTTAGCAAAACCTTAGCGAAACCCAGGGTATTTGTCATTGGGATTGCGAAATGCTCATCACAGACATCTGGGACAAAGGTTACTAACAGCATTACCTCACAACCAGAAATGAGCGGCAACTGTCTGATATGAATATGATATGAACAATATTTCAATTGTTGGTCACATATCACAGCAAAAATACAATCTCTGTATGACTGGTAACCAATAACAGACAATACACAGCCAGAATAAATAGGAACAGTAGCAGACAGACCTCATTTCTCTTTTTTTTTCCACATTTATGCAGAAATAAACAGAAAATCATCCAGAGCCTGCGATGTGCTCTGACAGACTTTGGTCACCGTCACAATTTGAACCATAGGTGTTAGCAGTGGATTATGGCTAATGGTGGTCTTATGAAGAGAACAAATAAATAAAAACAATTTTTTGACTTGTCTTCAAGGAAATCATGGAGAACCACAGGTCAGTGACACCACAAGAGCTTGTTTTTACATTATATCGCTGTACATTTTATGGGTTACCCCCTTCCTGTACAACACACAATTCCTTCCCGTCAAGGGCATTCAAACCCCCAGTACTTGCCCCCCCCCCTCCACATCCCACTCCCGCACTCGCAGCCCCTGCCTTCAGAGAACACCCGGGAGAGCGAGGATGCCATGTAAGGTCTAGTGGAGAGAGGATAGACACAGGCAGCGTTCACGGCGCCTCTGACATCCGAATCACTGAACCTGCCCACTTCCATTCGCGCCAACCTTGTCTGTCAGGCGGCCTGTCTGTATCTGCGCTGTAGATAAACCGATATATATGTGTGCCTGTGTGTGTGCGTGTGTGCGTGTGCGTGTGTGTGTGTGCGTGTGTGTGTGTGTGCAATCGGCATAGACGGATGCATGTGTGACGAATAGTCGGGCGGCCTTTCTTTGTGTTAACCTCTTTGGTATGCAGACAAAGTTGGCTGACAAACCAACTTTTCCTTCCCGCCGAGCTGTGCGAGGATGCTGCAGCTACATTGGTGACACGGGGCTATTGAGATGCTCTAGAAAATACAGAATATGTGCAGGCGAAATGTAAAACAAAACACTGCACACTGACGTTATGAAGAATGGGATTTATACATTTCTGTTTAGCTAAAACCAATTGGTACCAAACAGCTATTGAATATTTCTTAGTAATTCCAAAGCATGGCTTACAATTTCATAATTAAAGTGATCGCCTGTAAGCCCAGATGTTTCACAAATGTAATAGAACCCATATGATTGACCATCTGTGCCTGAATGTAAAGTAATTATGTTTTTTCTTGCAGGATTCGTGTTGACCGATGAGACAAGCTTTCCTGTTTTCTGGGACCGAGGAGGGGGATCCCAGTACAATCAGGATGGGAGGGGGAGGTTGTTTACTTTTAATATGTCTTGTTACGCGTCACTTTTGGCCAATTTTCACTGTTTATTTGGTCATAACGTTTTTTGTATTTGGGTCAATCCATTGATTCTTGGTGAGAAACCTTTTTTTGAGATGTATTTTCAAAATATCTAAAAGGTCAGTGATGCACACTGTGGAAATGTACTACCCGTGTTAAGCTGGACACACACTACAGGATTTTTAGCCAGATTTTTAGTCTGAGGAGGCGTGGCTCAATAAACTGGCTAAATAACTTTCTCTCATGGCATGATCTGTGGTGTGCACAGATTTTTTGTCTCAAAAGATTTAAAGTCCTGTAATGTGTGGCTACCTTTACGCGGCCATACATGTCACTTTTTTGACTTTAACAGCAGTCACATAGTAAATTATTTTGTATTCAAACTTTTTTGCCTAAAAAATTGAATCCACTCGAGTTCTGCTCAAAACTACTACATTAAGTAATATCTGTGAATTTTACAGTTCAATGACCATTTGAATGAAACAAAGTCTTGGATGGTGTAAAAATATCATGCAAAATGGCCCATTTTAAAATGTGAGTGTGGGCTGAATTGGGATTCACCCTTGGCTATGTCAAAGGTTAGTAACAACTTTTGGGTTTTAGGTACTGTTAAGGGCCATGCATGTCCTCACTGACTTCATTATAAAACCTGTAGTATTTTTAAACAAGGGTAAAAATTTCTCTATCCTCATTTTGCAGACTCACTTCAAAGAACCTTTTAGTATTTGAAACAATACTGTAATGGACTAATAGATAGTTCAATTAAATCAAATGCACTTGCCAGTGTGCGTTAGAGTTCTTTAAGAATAGTTTGAACTGACAACCAAATTACACAGATTAAAGTAGAGAGAATAAACTGGGAATTTGAATGTGAAATGTAAAAAAAAAAAAAAAAAAAAAAAAGCATGAAACATAAAAGCGATGATCTTTTTTGTGTCTCGAGCTAAATTGGAAACCAAAGAGGCCATATGCGCTCTTGGAGTAGTCAGCCATACATTACACTCCTATTCTCTGAGGCTTTTGTGATCAAAAAAGGGACGTTGCTTCTGTTGTGCTTTCCAAAAATGCAACCACCCTATTTAATATGCCTTGTCAAGTGCCCCTGAAGAGCTTTGGCTAAATTACAGTCATCGGTTGAATACCGCTTGATATTTTCCATTTTAACTGCGGCAAGTACAATTTCTTTCTGTCTTCCACTTGGCCTGACTCCACGTCAACATCATTTGTCTGCTCTGTCTGGCCTGTAATTGTAAAACACTTCACATAGTCTGGCAGGGTGTAAACAAATGCAACTAATGCTCATTTCTGATGTATAGGAATAAAGACAAGGAAGCAGAATCAATCCACAAACGATGCCAGGATGTCCGATGACAACACACTTTGTTGTGTATAAGGCATATACAACAAAGTGTGTTGGCATATACAACAATGACAACACACTTTGTTGTGTATGCCTTATAGTTAAGCATTCAATGGCAATACTTAAGTTTAAAAAAGTAAAGCCTGGTTCACTCGGCAAGATTTAAAAATTGTCGGCCGATTTTCCAAACCTGAGAGAGCCCACACATGGCCATAAAAAATAGTGGCCATAACAGTTTTGGTCGTACGTACAGTGTGTGGTGTTGAAATAAAAGTTCATTCATTTCAGAATTAGATTTTTAGAACTTTTTCGTTGTTGTAGGCTGTTTATATGTACTCTCATGTACTCATAGTCTTCGGGCTGCGTTCTGATTGGCTACACGCCACAGTCAACAGGCTGCGCGCTCGGGGCACACCACACACGAGGGGAAATCGGGCCAAAACAATCCAACATGTTGAATGTCACCGGTTTGTGGTCGGAGCAGACGAGAGCAGTTGTAACACACCACACACAGCAGGAATATCTGATAAGATATTGTTGTTTGAATGAATGTGCTCTATGAGACAAAGTTGTGATGACTGCTGAATAGAGACGGTGACGATGCGAGTCGATGTGCTGTAAGCACAGTCAGAGCCCACTCTTCAGCAAAAGTGCCTGTTCTTTACCACCATACTTTTGCATGTGTGAAGTTTAGGGAGTTAACCCCGAGGCCGTAGAAAAGATGGATCTCCCCTGTGTCCCGCAGCCATGATAGGAGACCGAAGCAGGAGTGGAACATAGCTGTTGTCGCCTTTTTCGTGGAAACAAAAAGTGTGTGCTATGTAGAGGTGAACGTGGGCTCGCCCTGTACACTTGACTCAGGATGCGTTCAACAACAGAAATGGAGCTTAATGAAATACTTCAGACGAGAGTTGACAAGACAGAGTCCAAGTCCAAGGTAAGAGTTCACATGAATGTAGGACTGATACAGCCTGCCCTTGCGTGGCGCTGCTGCATGCTCGTGCTCGTGCTCGTGCTCGTGCTCGTGCTCGTGCTAGTGCTCGTGCTCGTGCACCGTGCGTGTAACCTCTCCTTCCTCTCATGCACTGCATCTAGTGTGGCCAGGCCTCAATACCTTCAAAAAAGTCATTGGGTTTATTTCGGGCTCGGACCTATACTATTCATGTTAGGTCGGGCTTGGGTGAGTTCGGACTTGATTTTTTGGGCCCGGTCTATTGTGTTGGCTTACCTACAGCAGGCAGTTTTTCAAAACTGCTTTTCTCCCCTTGTATTCTGGCATTGGGTATATTTTTAGAGATCAGGCCTAAATCTTTTTATTTTACCTCTCTTCGCATCTACAGTATATAACTCCACACACTGCCACACACAGTGGAAAAGATAATGATGTGAGCCAATGACATGACCTGATATATTTTGCAGAGAAATGTGGGCGTAGTGGGGAGATTTACTTCTTTGCGTCTGACACAAACATTCAGTCGATGCGGAGACCCCTATACCTTCCAGAAATACCACCGCTCAGAGGTATCAAGGCCTTCTTTCGCAGCGAGACAATGGGCTGATCCAGTGATGAACCCTCTTCATTGTGCCTCCTAATGCACTCCCCTTTTCAGATCTGCCTTTGTGCTCCATTAATGCTCCTCTAAATCAAGCGAGCGCAATCAGCACAATCTATAACCATCTAAAGAGGCATTAGGATTGACATAACTAATTAGAGCCAATGATCAGCCAGGCTTTGTGGACATTATGTTAAGCAGCACATGTGCCACTATAGGAGCATAAAGTGCAGGGAAGGGACAGGCGCAGGTGTCCAGTTGGCATCCAGCAAAATGGACAAAAAGGGATAGAGAGAGAGAGTTCACGAAAGGGTAAAGGAGATACCATGCAAGTAATAGATGAGGGGGTCTGATTTTTACCTAAATGCCTGTGTATTGGGTACATGAGGGATCTTAATGGTGTTGCCAACTGTGTAATTATGCATTTGAATTTGTGTTAAGTGAAACGCAATCATTTAAATTCTGTCTAGAATAAGACAAGAGGAAAATAGAAAATGACCGCATAATCCATTTGGTTTAAAGCCAAAGCATTCTACACGCACACACACACACACACACACACACACACAAAATGTGAAATAACTTCAGTTTGTCAGTTGTTCAAACTTTGCTACAGAAAATAAATAAACGAATGCATTTTAAATATGATGTGCATGTGGCATTGTGCGTACTGCTATGTCAACAATAATCCCTTTTATCCTATATTCAGTCCTATCTATTCCATTTCTATATGTCTGATATCCTATTCAATCCTATTTAATTGGGAATGTATGTTAGAGTAAGTGTACATTTTAAACACATTCAAATAACGTTTAAGAGAAACAAATAATACAAACTGCTTAACTAAATAAAAAGAATCATGTTTATAGAGGCCAAACATGGGATAGTAGTTCCATACATAAGGGAGACGAGGGGATACTGTATCTCATTGTTTGTGATAAATCATATAACATAAATACCTCAAGCATTTTCTTTTTGCTGCTTGCGACCATTGAAATTGTGATTTGGAATTGTGACTGATTTGATTCGCAATCTTGAGCTGGATGCTGTAGAAGAAGACCATTATTTATGGAGCTGTTGAAATTGTAATCAAGCCAAATGACTAAGTTTTTAGACAGGAAACACTTCCGCACACAAGCTTATAAAGGAGCTGTCTGGCAGAAGACCACACCATGGCACCTAAATTATCCAGCGGCATCTGGTGAGGCAGCTAACGCGCTCTAGCGGAGCATGCAGCCGGGGCCGTATCAGGAGTGTGTGGAGCGAGGATGTGGTTGGGTGTGTGTCAGGTGTCTATGTGGACAGATGCTTACTAAACAGTATTATTGTGGCTAATTGGGGATTACCAACTCTGCAAGGGGGCACTGAAAACCAACAGTCTGTGCTGACAGTAGGACACACAGACACAGGGGTAAAGTCAGGGTTTAAAACACTGACTAGTTTTATAAGGAGAGTGGGTGTCTTAAAAGTCAGACTGGTTCAATTATAGTGTTAGGACTACAACATAGCAGTCTGAGAGCTATCTGTCTTGGAAAAAAACAACTCTAGCACAGACGACCCACCCTCAGCTCACAATAACAAGTTTTTCCTCGCCATAGAGGAAGGTCTAAGGATGGGGGATACTCTAAGCTTGTTACTCTAAGTGATTTACATATTCACGGGACATTACATCTGGTCGAGACATTTCATTCATGTGTGACATTTCATTCGTGTGTGACTTATTTTTGATCATTCTTGATGTCTGATATTGATTTGTTTTTGTCCATACAGACCTTTTGAGTTACAAAAATTAATTAATTGATTGATTGATTGATTTTTTCTCCTAATATATAGCTAGGTGGGCGGTCTCATCCTTCCAAACCATGGGAGCTTCAGTGGTATGCACGGTATCTTTGCTGTTCTTAGAACAGCATTTTTCTGGACTGAGATATTAGATGTTTTGTTTTTTTCCAGATCTCAAGGTCCTGCTCCTGTGCTGTCATGATGAGTGCCTCGGTGCTATCCTTCATGGAGTGGGTTATTATTATTATAGGTTAATGTGAACTTAATAATTCCCTTACAGAAACTAAACACGGAAATCCACCTCGGGACCTTCTTGCTGTGAGGGTCTAACCATCCTGCTGTACTTGGGACTTGGCTCTAGCTCATAGCTGTCAAGTGTCCATGGTTTTGGCTGCAAAACTACCATATTTTACCCCTCTTTCCTGCTGTCTTCCCGTATTATCCCGTAAATTTCCCGTATTTTAAGAACAATAATACAAAACGCTCTCTCCAGACTGAACTCTGTCACTAGCCTCGAGAGAACTGCCTCCTGCAGAAGCCTGGGCAACCTCGCAATTTCCAAATCACGACTGTACGAGTAAAATTACAAATGCAATAAATCGTTCAGCCCTATTCTTAACTCGAAAAGACATTCTGCTCTCTTATCTTGTAGACTCAAGCATTGATCGTGAAATTGACTATCATTCCTCAGCAGTCATACAAGGCTGGGATCCCATTTCAAATGGCCCTGCAACATAATTTCTACTTGAGAATCACAAGCCTATAGAAATTAAACACAGGTTTAGAAATTCTCCAGCAAGAAGGCATTCCTATCTTTCAATCTCTTGTTTGCTATTGTGAGCTAGTCAGGGTCAACCATCTACCAGCCATCATCCAATTAAACAATTAAACAAGGCTACAAGAATGATATAATAAAAAAGGTAAATCAGCATATTCTGTAGTCTGGGCTGTGGATGGTGATCTTGAAAAGTAACAAAATAAATAATGAATGATTTATTTGAATATGTATAAACTGTTTTGTGTACTTGTGTTTAACAGACATGGCTTATGCAGTGAAGAGTGCCACGTTGTTGACTTCAGAAAGTTTGACCTTGCTATGTACAAAACCATTTTTTCGTTGTTTGTAGGACTTGTGTGGAGGTATGTGCAGTATGTACTCAATGCATATGGCACACTTATAGAACTCTTTAATATCTCTGGAGATCTTTGATTATCATTTCATTGTGTACTGCGCCATATGTCTCAGCCATTTCTTTGAATAAAACATTTTTTTTTTAGCTACTCCTGAAAATGCATCCCTCCACTGTATCACCATTTCCTTTTCAGTCCAATCTCGGCTACTTTCCATCTGTGCTTTTCCAAGAAAGCGGTATTTCAGCCGAACGTGTCCTGGATAGACAAACTGGAATGCTCAAACAAAGGCTGAATAGGAAAATATGTAGAAATCAGACATGGACATGTGCAGGAGCCCCTCACTCTTTGATCCGCCCCCTCTGTCCTATCGTCGACAAATTGCCTGGGGACCTGCTTCTGTGTCACACTACCTATCCGTCTGAGCCTTGAGTCATGTAAAAATAACACGACAGCGGTTAAAAACGGCACAGGGGAAAGGCAGATGAGGCAGCCAAAAGCACTTGTGTTTATTCCTAATGGGACACCCACATAAGCCATGCAGGAAAAGCGGGTATTTGTCACAAATCCACAGGGAGGGAGTGTTTCAACTGAATGCCAAGAAGGAAGAATGAAAAGAAGAAGAATATAAAACAGGAAAAACATAAATAAAATGTTTTAATGTTAAAACCTAGAGCTTGTCACAGTAAGTATGCATCTATAAGAACGCATGCCACGTCCTAAACAGTCAGAAACATGTGATGTGCAGCACAGGATAATACAGTGAGGTGATGTGTTATTTGCAACCCAATTTCCACAGAATTGCATACGCCAGGAACGATTTTACAATCTTGAATAACATCACAGTAACATTCTTGTAAAATTACATAGATTACATACATTCATATTTTCGTACAAATAACACGTTTCAGGGCTAAGGCATTTCGGAAATGAGCGAAAATAGACAGACATTTCAGACAACGCAAAAGAGTATTTTTCTTACTTTGTTGTCTTCATCAAAAGAATAGTCCATTATATATAATGTACTATTCTTTTGATGAAGACAACACAAAGTAAGAAAAATACTCTTTTGCGTTGTCTGAAATGTCTGTCTATTTTCCCAAAGTGTGCAGTTTTGGGGGTTGTCATGTCATGCTCATGTATTTGTGGCGTGCTCTGGTGCTCTCCGGGTCTTGGTGCGCTGTGTCGCCGTGATACTTGCTCTATTTCTGAGTAGACGTTCGTCCCCATCTCGGTGGAGTCTACTGCGATTTAGTCCGGCTTTTTTCCCACACTGAAATGAATGGGCCTCATTCATGAAACAAACTTACGCACAAATTTGTTCTTAAGGCCGACATGTACGTACATTTATTCTTAGCTGAAAGAGTTCTCCTGGATGAACAAATCCTAAGAACAGTCAGGAGGACTCTTACGCACAGAAAATCAGCAGTTTAAGAATATTATTACAGTCCAAATGCACCCAAAAATTGTGTTACACAGCATGAGTAACATTTTTCAAAAAATTATTTCATTAAAAATATATTTTTTGAGAGAATGAAAGTGATGAGAGGTGCTATAGAGCAGAGATAGTTAGTGTAAATCAGACTCTCACAGCTGAGGGCTGCTGCTCTGAGTCACACCTGTTGTAATCAGAGGAGAGACTTTAGACAAAATACAGGAGGCTATTTACAATAAGAGTAATGGTATTTAAAAAAAAATAGTCACATACAAATATTAAATACTTCAAAAATGTACTCAC
>OMNZ01108869.1:3257-14482 GCA_900303255.1 Lesueurigobius sanzi | reverse complement strand
CAAATACATTGTTTAAGATGTAAAAGTCAGCTTTTTATGCCCCTAACTAACTCATTTCAGGGGGGGGGGCAATAGTGAATACATTTTCGATCCAAGGCCAGGACGGGGCCTTTCTGTGTGGAGTTTGCATGTTCTCCTTGTGTCAGATGGGTTTCCTCCCGGTGCTCCGGTTTCCCTCGTCAACCCAAAACATGCACATTAGGTTAACCCTCCTGCAGGTGACTCTGACCATGAGCCTGGCTCCAGATCTGAGATGGGTTCCACCACTGCTCCTTAACGGATTGCCCCAGCAGCATCGAAGGATGGGTTAAATGCAGAGGACAGATTTCCCTCCGGGGACAATAAAGATGCTCTTTCTTTCTACAGTTGTTGTGAGCTTCATAAATTTCCCTAAATGTCAAAGGTCTCCTCAAAATAACTAGAACACTGCAAATTGACATCTAGAAATAAGTAAAGTTTTCTCAAAATGTGTATATTTGCTCTTGATTTGAGTAACTCATTTCAAGAAATTTGCAAGCGGGGTAAGGTTTTTACACTTAAGTGTGACTTTCAGTGTGACTTTTTGGATTTTTTTATTCCAAATTTTACAATTGGGTAGTTTTCTGTGAGTTTAGCCTCGTCTAAATCCATAATCCAGAACAACAGACTAGTCTTGTTATGGTCTACTAAAAACTATTAAAATCTAAGGGCTTTGTTTTTACCAGAATAGGCATCTAAAATAAAATATTTTTTAGAAAATAAGTTGCTATTTTACATTCAGGCAATGTTGATATGTACCTTTGGGTCCTTTTATCTTAATAATCATGTGCAAATGTTGGTTCAATGGAGTTGTTTTGGTTTGTGGCTCTTTTTGCCAGTGTGTGATATTATATTATACTTTAAATATCATTACAAAAAGTTGCTGCAAATCAAACTCTTTTAAACATCAAATATCACATTTTATCACTGAAATAAGTCAGATATGTCTGGCCAGGCTGTTGGGGAATAAGGTCACTTAAAATCACTTTAAATTAAATTTCAAATTCAAATTCTTAAATAGCTTATAGTTAAGTATTAACATCATCTGCTTTCATTCTTTGAGTGCCGACGTTTCGCGCGACACTTTGTCAGTTTTTTGTTTTGACGAACTCCTAAATTCTTCGAGAGTCTTTAAACGATTTAGCGACTGATCCGCGCTCGGACCAGGAATCGACACGAGCCGAAATGTCCACGACGAGGGACAAAAATATCATTTACAAAGCACGCTCTGTTTGTACAATCTTCGAGAGAGACATTCTTTCACATGGGCGCGACCAGAGCTGCACGATAATGTCCGTCCACGTCAAGATTTATCATGTTTTTGGTCTCATTTATCGAGTTGGTTTCCAGAATTTGTTGTAAAAGTGTTGTGTGCATGTCCTCCCCAGCTTTTCTGAGTTCAATTTCTGGACTGTGCGAGATCTTTGTTAAGTTTTCTTGCCCCTTGGCTTGGTCTTAAAGAGAAACTAAACACTAATCCAACCTTCTTTCTGCTGATAAACTCCATATGACGTTCTTAAGAGTCTTGTTTCTTGTTCCCAGTCCACTTAAGTCAATAATTTCCACTTTTGTGATCTAAAACCGGCTAAAACCATGCGTGTGCTGCCCCTCATGGCTAAACTGTGAACTGCAATTTGGATATTTGACCCTGTTTAAGTAGGTGCAGTTTGGTGATATTGTCAGTCTATAACACGGTTTATTTATTGTTGTTTGTCAAATTTATTGCCTTGGCTTTCACAAAATTTTTGTGGAAGTGGAGTGTGCATGTCCTTCCTGTGTCGAGTGGTTATCCTTTCTCCCACCTCTTAGAGTCATAATTAGCTTCACTGAGTTCAATTTCTGGAGTTTGCATGTCCATTGGCTTGGCCTTAAAGAGAAACTAAACACCAAATCACTTTTTTTTCTGCTGATAAACTCTACATATGACAGTTTGCAGTCCATTTTATAGCATAAATTGCACTTTTGCGTCTAAAACAGCGTGTGTGCTGCCCCTCATGGCTAAACGGTGAACTGCAATTTGGATTTTGTGGTCTAAAGCCCAGTGTGAAGTGCAGGGGAATGTGAAATCCGCTGCTTGTGACTGTTGCTGTATTTTGTCGACGACATACTGGCCGCAGTGAGAGGATGTTCACTCTTCGTCTAGCGTTTCAGATACCAGACACTGCCTGATATCTGTCTCTGCTCGTCTTTGGTCGTACGAGGGTTCTTTTTTAAATCTATGTCTCTGTCTCACTGGGGTTAAAATCGTTGAAAACTGTGTGTGTGCTGCCCCTCATGGCTAAACGACGAACTGCAATTTGGATTTTCTTTGTCTCTGTAAACCTAGCATTCGACTTTGTGAACTATAGCCCACTTTGGCATGTATTTTTGGACTGCGAAGTTAGGCGTTTAGCTCCTCTTTAAAACTGAAAGGTTGGCGGCTCGAATCCCAGCCCCTTCAGCCTCCTTCAAAGAATTACAATAATATGTTTTTGCGCCAAACTCTAACAGAAAGGGGCCCAGGAACAAGTACCTGTATATGTGAATAACGCAGGTGTCAGCCTTATAAATCTAAGGGGAGGAGGTGCAGACTGTCCACGTGTCCTCGGGCAAGACACTTCTCCCTCTTTGCCTGCGTGAGTTTTGGCTGGAGACGCCAGAAGCCACAGACCTTACCTTCGTCTATGCCAGGGCAACTGGGGCTACAATTGTCTTTTTTTTTCGTCTTTGAGTGTCCAGCGAAGCGTAATATTCGTTTTATTTGATTATTTTGATCCTCTATCGACCCAAAACATGCACAATAGGAGACACATTACCCTAAATGGGGCAATAAACTTGTTAAAACGGTGATTTTGAGACTCCTTTCTAAGTGGAGTGTGCGTGTCATTACTGAGTGGTTATCCGTCCTGATCCATCAATCTATAATATTAACCGTGCAGCTCTGGTCGCAACATACTGCATCCTGCTTCGAAACAGAAAACAATATGAATAATATGGTCGAAAAACAAAATCCAAAAAACGTACATGTTACAAATCCATCTACTGTACAACGAGTCCAATACATAATTTTCACATAGTTTTCGATTCAATCCGGTCACTTCTTCTAATGGCACAGCCCTACTGTTTACAAAAGCATTACACAAGGATATTCAGTTCACATCATCAAACAGAAAGCAATATCTTTAAAAAAAATTAGGAAAAACAAAGAAAGTATACATATAAAAGTGCTTAATAATGTCAATAAAACAGCACAAAAAGTCGTTTATAAAAAGGTAGAAGAACCGCTTGATTTTTGAGGAGTTTTTCAGCGCGTTACAGTCATTATTACAGTAAAATGTTATTGGTCAGAAGTAGAAAAAGTAGTTAAGTTTATTCATAGACGGCGGCGCAAACTGCATTTCCCACGAGGCTTTGCGTTTGTGCAGGTCCAAAGGCAGTGAGCACCACGTTTTTCAGTATCATAGCTGCAGCAGAAGAAGGATATGCTAAAGGAGGTCTAGTCCATGTAATATTGAAAAACTATAAAAAACAGTACAGCGACAGGTCCATAAACGCCTCATGTCCACCGGGGGAATATCTGGGAGTCGGTTTTGGTTTTTATGGAGTCGTTTGGGAGGAAAATAGGATTTATGTAATGTTTTTTTGCTACTTTTAGTGCTGATATAGCTGCGATACCGCCCCCTAGTGGCCAAGGGAGACTGATGCGACGATCATGACTGAATCCTCTTTGGAACGGCTCTTCAGCATGAAAAGATCTTTTTCTTTCGGTCTTTCATTCAGTTTTACAAAAGTGAACCTTGATTTAACAGTACAATAATTATAACAGCAAAGTTAGCGAGAAAAGAGAAAGCTTTTGCAGAACAAAATATATCTCTATGAATTTAGTGAAAAGGTGGTTCTCAACTCACTACTTCTCACTAGTTATCAGATAATATGAGATATATTATGTTGTCTGGCACGCCAACCTGGCTACCTCCATGTATTACATACCTGGGAAGATGGCCTGGTACTTGTGTGAATGGCCAAAATCCCCCGGCCAATCAGACAGCGCGGAGGGCGGAAGTTTGCGATATGTAATTTTCAGCTCCAGAATGAATGCGCCCGGTCGAAGCGAACCACAACCACCAAGATGGCGGCCGCAACGGAGCAAAGTTTTACCACTGTGTTAACTTCTGTTTTAAATGAGCTGGAATTGTTCTTAAAAACACAAAAACGGGCTGCGCAGAAGGCTTTTCTTTCTCAAAAAAAAACGTCTTTGACATCCGTGTTTCTCTGGTTGGTTTCCTCTGGGCTTGTTAGTCCCGCCTCGAGTCTCGTTTTGAACTGCTGCCCCAACCGCGGACTCCCAGACTGTCTTCCCAGGTGTGTATTACATGGAGGAAGACAGGCTGGCAAAATGAGCCAGTCGCATCACTTTACGTTGAAGATTCGGCTCCAATCAAAGAGCCATAAATCCCATCACTACTTGGAATCCTTTGGAGACTTGACATCTCCCAAAAACAACTATGATTTGCAGGAGTTAACAGATTACACTCTTTTTCTTAGCCCATTTTCCCTGCAGAAGTAGCGAGTGAAGTGTATTAAAGACAGGTTTTACTTGCTCTTTAAGTTCATAAACTCTTTGCCTGAGTCTGTATTATCACTATTCTCCCCCCAAACAGTAAAAACAGCACCGCCGAGTCATGCTCACACTGGACTAACGATAGCACCTGGAACGATTTTGCGTAGTCCGAGTAGCGCGAGGACGTAACCGCGCCGAAACTTCACCAAACTAAAATCCTGAGATATTCCCGGGTGCGAGTGAGGATATTGTTTCGATAAGGCCGCATGGGAAATGGCAGTTTGCCCGGCGTCGAGGAGCACCATGTTGTCGACAGCATTACAGTAGTACCATATTCACTTCAGTTGTGTAGAAACAGTAAAACCGAGGTATTTGTGATGTGTTTGGGTTCTCAGAGACACAGCTGACTATACAGACACTGGGAATGGGCTTTCTCAAAATACTACCGTGTTACGGATAGACATTAATGGTCACAGGTTGGTATTCTCCTGGAAATAAATGTTTTTTTTGGCCTTATTATGAATGAAAGCCTGCTGATTCTTTAGTTTTGCGCCTGAAGGTGTTTTCTCTCAAATGTTGCTGGCAATTTTCAATAAGATTTGCACATTTAGGTTCCAAAATCAAGGTTTTACTCCAAAGTGCACAATTTAAAAAGGGCATTTTCATTTGCACAGGTGTTTTTTTTTAATGGGGTTTGTAATGTCTATCAGTAACACATTCATGAATAGTGGGTTCAGCGATTATTCATGCACCTCTAGTTATCCCTATGTCATTATGTAGGTCTGATATTGTAAACTTTCAATTTATTTTACACTCAGGCTTATATAGAGGCTGAACCTTTCTGTATTACAAATCTAAACCTTGTAGATTGTTCAAAAACAGCATAACTGTGAGTGAGAGCAATGGAATGGATCTCAATACGTAGGTCACAATAAAATATAGATTTTCTTTTTTCATATTTTTTCAAAACTGTAAAAAATTCTATGTTTAATATATTATTGTAGGGTAATTAAAGTAGATTTTTTATATTTACACAGAAATTGATATAATTGTAGTATTAGCCGGCTACATAATAAAATAGAACTACTATGATTGAGTGCAATGAAATGGGTCCAGATAATTTTAGTTTTAGAATTTCAGTTTTTCTTTTTTCATATTTAAACAAAACTGTTAAAAATTCTATATTTAATGTATTTTTGTAGGGTAATTAATGTAGAATTTTTATATATAGAATGACATTTATTTAATTTCAGTTTCAGCCTGCTACATAATAAAATAGGACTACTATGAGTGCAATAATATGTTCTGAGCAGTTAGGTCACCGTGAAATTTAGATTTTGTTTTTTCATATTTTTTTTAAAGTTAAAAAAATTCTACCTTTAATGTTTTATTGTAGGGTAATTAATGTAGAATTTTTATGTATAGAAAGAAATGTGTTTAAGTTTAGTTTGAGCCTGCTACATAATAAAATAGAACTGCTATAATTGAGTGCAATGAATTAGGTCATCTTGAAATTTTGTTTTTTCATATTTTTTTTTAACTTAAAAAAATTATATCTTTAATGTTTTATTTTAGAGTAATTAAGGTCAAATTTTTATGTCATAATTTTAGGTTCAGCCGGTTACATAATAAAATAGAAGTACTGGGGTAATGGGTAACAAAATAGAAGCAGGGCCGGCCCTAGCCAATTTGGTGCCCTAGGCAAAATTGGACTTTGCCCAATCTTTTACATTTTCATATGTTGTCCAAAATATGCTATTTGAGCTTTCAGAATGGATTTTAAAGGGAGAAAAAATAATTTTATGGGGCCCCTTGCAAATTGGGACATCACAGCAAATGCTCAATTAGCCCCCTTCATAGTTACATCCCAGGGAAGTACAATTTTTCTGCCATAGCATTTCAAACTTATGTCAGAACTCGTGGCCTCTTATTTCAGAGCTTAAACAATGATTTTGAAGTTATTAATCTACATGAAATATAGTGAGAAATGTGTAGCGATATCTCTTCATCAACTCCCCACAGTTCATTATTGCCTCCGTATACGCTGTCGAAAACTAGCATCACAGTTTAATCCAGGGAGAGAAGAGGCGAGAGGGAGAAGGTTCCGACGGCGCGGAGGAGTGGGGCGGAGCTACAGCTGAGGAGGGGGCGGAGCTACAGCTGCATCACCTGCAGTGGAGAGTGCACTTCTGATGCGAATGTTTAAACTAATCATTTTCAACGCGATGTTACCGGAGAACCAGGGGGGGCTCATTTGAAAGCTTGAACCCTCTAGTTTCCCAGTCAACAAACCGCAAGTTCGGTCCCAAAAGTATGCGCAAAAGTATTTGTATGCCTAGGGCCGGCCCTGAATAGAAGTACTATGATTGAGTGCAATGAAATGTTTTTGAATTTCAGGTTTTCTTCAAAACATGTAAAAAATATATATTGAATGTATTATTGTAGGGTAATTATTGGTGAATTTTTATATATGGAGAGATATGTGTTCAAGTTTAGTGTCAGACTGCTACATAATAAAATAGAAGTATACAAAAGAGGTCTGAATACTCTCTGAGCCCACTGTATATGCATGGAAGATGTGATCTACTCTAGCCCAATGTTGTTGCAAAAACTAGAATTCCTGTATTTTCCAATGGAATTTTAACAGTTCATGAAAATAGCACCTTCTACTTTCAGTGTCTTGAGAAGAAAGCATAGTCTCAAAAACATATCTCACCAAAAAAACAAAAAAAATCAACAACCCTTGATATAACACTGCTAAAAACGGTAAAATGACAAAAAAAATATCAAAAATTAAATAGAATAAAAATTACAATTCAAAAATGCAAGTCATAATAATGTAAAAACTATACGTCAAAGTCTGACAAACTACGCCCATGAACGGGAGTAGTTTGAGGCTCAAGGCTGTGATGTCTGAAACATTCTGTTAAAGATGTGGTTTTTCTAAAAGGTGGAGCTGGATCGGCGACAACTGGGAAAAAACAAGTCTGGGAAGTCAAAATATCGGTGAAAATCGGCTTGGAATTTACACAAAAAGTGTGAAAAGGTCGTGTTACATCGGAGTGGAAGTGTAAAATTTGACAAAACTCAGAAGTCTGTTGGTTTGGCGTGAAATTCATAAGTTATTTGATTAAGAATTGCAATAAAATCACACTATTATACATAAATGTGTTTTTTTTTTCTATTTCAGTCCTGACATTTGGACAGATATGCACAATAAATCCTAAAGAAGACATATAATGCATAATCAAGGCTTAAAAATATTCTTTCAGGCACCTCAGCACTGGTATTTTACGTTTTCAAATACAAAATAATGTATACTATGTGGGATTGGACTGGTCAGCATTCCGACTTGACCTCTGCGTTATAAAACAGTGAAAATATGCTTTTATTTTCAGCTAACGGCGTGCACCCGAATCTATGGAGCTGCGATGCACACACTTTCAGCGCAGACCTGGTCAGAACATGGATCATGGGCTTCAAAAATGTTTCGTTTCCCATCTATGATGTCATAACATCAAATAAAGAGTGTAACATTAACCTTGCTAGGAACTATAGGGGGAGATTATTTTTTGTTTTGGTATAGCCTGGTACAATGCATCTTTCCTTTGTGGCGATGTTTAATTGTACACTGCCCCTGTTTGACTAAAAAACATTGGTTTTGCATCATATGTCTTCTAAAAATGTAATTAATGTGAAAAAATGTTCCAGTATGAAAAAGGAATTACTTCATACTAGAGCTGGGCAAAAAAAATTGAATTAAGTAGAAAAACAGGGGGAAAAAAGTTAGTCTGTAGCCCGTTCCTGTCAGGAGTTATGAAATTTTAAAGAAATAATTAAAATGCTCAATCCAGCCACTAGAGGGCAGCCAAGATTTGAACTGCAGGACTTTCAGACTTCCCCAGGTCAAAAGTGCAATATGTCTGCAGTCATTTTAAGTGCTTTAAAAAATATTTAATCGAAACTCAAATAAAAAAGATCAGATTTTTTCATACGATATTTGAAAATCATTGCAGCCTCAGAACTGGTAAAAAAGAAAAGAAAAGCCAAGATGAAAATGGATTATTATTGATTATTGATTGATTATTCATGATTTCAATACCTATTTTACATCGTCATAGCAACCACATCCACACAACACCGCTCTCGGCTAAATTTGAAGAAACTAAATCTGAACTTCCCAGACTGGTTTTGCTCTCGTTCCCCGTTGGCGCCCGCCGTTGTCTCTCCACGTGTGTTTTTTTTTTTTTTTGTTTGTTTCTGATTTGCCTCCGAGCGGGCGT
Source organism: Lesueurigobius sanzi (assembly GCA_900303255.1). Taxonomy (NCBI): domain Eukaryota; kingdom Metazoa; phylum Chordata; class Actinopteri; order Gobiiformes; family Gobiidae; genus Lesueurigobius; species Lesueurigobius sanzi. Next base: position 5,641 of record OMNZ01108869.1, on the reverse strand, counting down.
TACCATGGGTTACCGGGCGGCCACCGCAGCGGCGGCGCCGGGGGCGGGACTTGCGTCTCAGACACAGGCGAAGTAATCTTTGAGGGGAGCGAAGAGGTGCCTGATGACGGGGACGCTCCACGACCGCCCCAGCAGCCTCTGACGGGACAGACGGGACATGTTCGAGACGTCGGTGTAGTGCACGGGGAAACCGAATATCCTGAGGAGGGAGAGAGGGAGGGGGGGTAAAGAGAGAGAGAAGGGGAGGGACAGTAAAGAGAGGGGGGGGGGGGGGGGGGGGGAGGGAGGGGGGGGGGGGGGGGGGGGGGGGGGGGGGGGGGGGGGGGGGGGGGGGGGGGAGGGGGGGGGGGGGGGGGAGGGAGAGGGGGGAGGGGGGGAGGAGGGAAGGGAGAGAGGGAAAGGGAGAGGGAGAGAGAGAGTGAGAGAAGGAGGGAGATAGAGAGAGGAGAGGGAGAGAGTAAAAAGAGAGGGAGGGAGGGGGAGTAAAGAGAGAGAGGAGGAGGTAGAATAAAGAGAGGGGGGAGAGAGGAGAGAGAGAGTAGAGAGAGAGAGGGAGAGGAAAGAGAGGGAGAGAAAGAGGGAGGAGGGAGGGAGGGAGAGAGAGAGAGGGGAAGGAGAGATATAGGAAGGGAGGGAGAGGACAGGAGAGAGAGGGAGAGAGAGGGAAAGAGAGGGAGAGAGAGGAAAAGAGGGACAGAGAGACAGGGAGAGGAGAGAGAGGTAAAGAGAGTAAAGAGAGGGAGAGAGAGGGAGGGAGAGGGGAAAGAGAGGAAAAGAGAGTAAAGATAGGGAGAGAGAGATACAGGGAGAGGCGAGAGGGAGGGAGAGGGGAGAGAGGAGAAAGAGGGAGGGAGAGAAAGAGATTTTATATATTAACACATACTAGACATAGATACTGTATAACTATATCCCTAAAATGTAAATAAATGAATGAATAAATAAAATGACTACTAATAACAACCCCTTAAGTTCCTCAAAGCTCTGCTCCGTCACCATTATTTACCATTCAAACTGTCAATCACTTTGGGCTGTTGAGTTGATGAACAATAACCCAAAAACCATCACCTGAAGAAGCCTTTTTGATTGATTATACAGTATTGACACATTTAGGCTTGTTTATCTAAAGAGAGGCCTGGAAACAGCTGATGATGCAGTTTTCTTTGTACCTCTCCATCTCGGAGCACCACAGAATGTCCTCCTTCTCGTTCATGAAGACGGGGAAGTGCTGGTCCTTGCCCTGCTTGATGGAGTTCGACCTGGTCGTGATCGTCCGCACTTTGTCAAACTGAAGGAAGTTTAACAAGTTCAAAACCGTAAAAACGTCACATAAAATACATTGATCTGTCAAACGCTGGCTCCTCCTTCCACCACTAGAGGGCGCACATGGCTAGGTCACTGTTCAGCCTGTGAGACACTAAAGACTGAATGGTTTTGACAAAAAGTATTTTTTCAATTTTTGACTTTCTATTTTAGAACTTTCACCTGGAAACAAATAAATGGCATAATCTTCACAATAAGATGTTTAGTTATTGAACATTTCTTTGAAGGAAATTGGAACTTAAAGACAACAATGCCTCTACAACCATCAAATTATCCAGTTCCTGTACTTAATAATATTTTTTAGAGTTTCTTCAAAAGGATATTCCCATAATATATAATTCCTCGCCTGGTTTATTGGTTTTTAACCCAAAAACAAGGTGAATTTCAGATTGTTTTGTTGCTAATGACTAGCTTATTCAAAAACTAAACCAGTTATTCAAAGTCCTCCCAGAAAAGAATCTTTGTAGCCAGTGGTGGAAAGTAACAAAGTAAAAAGTACAAAATATAGGTACTTTTATTTTACTTAAGTCAATTTTATGATGAATAATTTTTACTTTTACTTCACTACATTTCAGAGCCTGTATCTGTTCTTTCTACATTTTTAAATTGGTTTAAAAGTAAAAGTATTTTATTTTCAAAGTTACCACCTACGACCAACTGGTTTAGTCCCAGTTTAGACCTGGTTTAGTCCCGGTTTAGTCCTGGTCTAGACCTGGTTTAGACCTAGTTTAGGCCTGATTTAGACCTGTTTTAGTCCTGGTTTAGTCCTGATTTATACCTGGTTTAGTCCTGGTTCAGACCTGGTTTAGATCTGGTTAGTCCTGGTTTAGACCTGGTTTTGTCCTGATTTAGACCTGGTTTATACCTGGTTTAGTCCTGGTTTAGACCTGTTTTAGTCCTGATTTAGACCTGTTTTAGGTCTGGTTTAGTCCTGATTTAGACCTGGTTTAGACCTGGTTTAGACCTGGTTTATACCTGGTTTAGTCCTGGTTTAGACCTGGTTTAGTCCTGATTTAGACCTGGTTTAGTCCTAGTCTAGTTTACAGTGGATTTAGACCTGTTTT
>OMNZ01108868.1:0-26699 GCA_900303255.1 Lesueurigobius sanzi | reverse complement strand
ACAGGGTTGAAGTTAGAAGCCACCAAGCTCTTCCACGTTTTCCCTAGTTACATACGGTTATGTGAGCAGTTACACGATCCAAGTATAGTTACACAAAATTAAACATTTTCTAAGCCGATAAAAAGGGGTACTATATTGTAAGGCGTAATGAAGCTGAAATTATGCTTGACGCATCCGCGAGGTCCGCATGGCTTGGTGCGGAAATAAAGCATAATTTTTTTAGACAAGCCCCTTCATGCTCGCGGCTCAATTTTCCGCATCAGCATCCAAGAAAACTTTCTGACAACACGGACGGTCCACATGGAAAAAGGCGGGCAAAATAGCAGCCCTTCCGCATTGTGAGCTTAAAACCGTATGTAGTATAAATGCCACCAAATTTCTTGCGCAGCTTATTTCCGTGCGGAATTTACATGCGGGAAGCATAATGAGATCTTAACACCCTAGGAGCACTTCGACGTCCGCACAGTAATATCTTCACTCTCATAAAGAGTGTATATTAATGATGGAGATATAATTGGCTAGCTCTGGTTGAAGCCATAGTAGCATACAAGGCTGTTTCCGGAAGCCGGAAGTGCCCATTGACTTACATGTAAACATTTTGGCCCCTCTAACTCATTATTGGAAATAGTGTTGTTTATATGGCCCTCAAGTGTTTGTCTTACCACACACTACACCATCCTGCTCTTTGTCTTTTAATATTTTCAACATTAAAAGAGAAGCTAACTCTCACATATCTTAAAGGGACTCTACGGAAGTTAAAATTTAAAAAATAATATATTTTCCACCCCCTACATGCTCCAGCAATGTCCCGCGCTGTACTGTGAGCCCACACCTATCCCACTCAATTGCTGCTATAAGCCTGCACCTCTAAAGTTGCCTCCTCGGGCGAGGCAGCAGTCATTCACCAGCTTAACATGGAGACTGCAGTTACGCGGACGGCCAGAGGTGGCAGTCACGAGTATGAAAATGGACAACCTCCGTTGAGTCCCTTTAAAATCTATTAGAAATAACAGAATTATTAATTGGATTATTTACTATTTTCATCATACTGTACTTTAGAGTAACATTACTCCTGCTTTATTAGCAAACCAGGGTTTATACATTTGTGTAGGTCGTACAGGAGTTGTCCATCGTAGACAAAAATTCTTCAGTCTTCATCTGTACTCTGCAGTTGAACTGTATGTTTCCAAAAAGCAACATGGCGGCGCTCCAAATGCTAGCATGAATTAGCTTCATTAGCCCATGCTGAACGCTATGGGGAAAGTCACGTGGGCTGCCTCCATTTTTTTCTACACTCTCACACTAGGAGTGAAGATATTCCTACGCCTTACAATATAGTACCACTTTTTATCAGCTTAGAAAAGCGACATGTTTAATTTTGTGTAATTATACTTGGATCGTGTAACTACTCACATGACTGTATTTAAATAGGGAAAGCGTGGAAGAGCTTGGTGGCTTCTAACTTCACCCCCTTCATTCACATGGACTTTGGGTCCATGGGAATATGCTGGGAGAGGCTAATGCTAACAACATCTTTGGTCTTTTTGCGTGACTGAGGGCACGCACAAAGACCAGACAGGTACACATCAACTCGTCTCAGCTCAGGTAAGAACATATCTCAGTATGGAAAAACGGTGGCCTGTTACTTTAATTAGAATTAGTGAGTTTTAACAATTTTTGTATTTGGTACGTTGACACACTGAAAAGGGAGATCATAATTTTCTGAGACATTTGGGTCCAGACTACTCTATGACAAGCTGTTACCCAAATAACAATATTCATTTAAACCCATAAAACACTTTTCGCCTTGAATCCGCCATATATGAACTGTAAATTATGTGTTTTTCCATTGTACCAGACTCAGGTAGTGCTTTCCAACTTTTGAGTCCCAATCCACCAGAACTCTAGTAATATACAATACATGCAATTAAAGTGGATATGACACATAAAACATATTTCACTCAATTATACTTAAGATTTTGCTAACATTTTACCTAGTTTTCCCAGGTTTGACATTTGGTGCGATGTTTAGTTTTCACTTCCTCATTGGACATGGGCACTGGATGTGACATACAGTACGTAGAGGTAAACAACATAACGGCCGCCACGCCGACCATATTATACCAGTGAGAAATGAGTGAGTCAGAATCCTATGGATCTTTCCCTCTATCTAGGCCAGGGACCTCTTAGTAGCTCGTAAAGGCTTTCCTCATTTCAACACTCACCTTTTGATGCATTTTATCGAACACAATATGCAAACACTTGGGTCAGTATTGTAAAGTATAAAGACAAAACCAAGTTATTTTATTGAAGTGGGTTTAAATATCTTTTTTAAGTAGCTCTCTGATGTATTTGTTATGTAAAAGTAGCTCACAGGGGGAAAAAAAAGGTTGAAGACCCCTGATCCAGGCCAAAAACCTTCTCCAAAAGCTTTTCTTGCCACTTCACATAACATAAAACTAAGATGAATACTTTCCACACATACTATTCATCAAACAAAGTCATAATTACAAAAGTATTATAGCCTGTCATATGCACTTTAAGTCAGGTGGCAAGCCAAGCTAAACTTCTACAGCAACAGTTTTAATTACTTGTAATTCATATATGAATCTTTGAAACATTTATGCTGAAGTCAAGAGAACTTTCTGTAGATAGTTCTGTAGTGGCTATTTGTCCATAGCAAACTTAAATAAACAAACAAATCCAAAGAAATCAAATGGCCACTGAGGCACCATCAAGCGTGAGTTTTTTTAAAATGAGGTTTTACATTAAAATTTTGTATTTTTTGTGAAAAAACTATGTTGTCTCGAAAGGCATCGGTTATAGAAGTATATTTTGCAAATATTTTAGCTCTGATTGTTCCATGTTGGACCATAATCTAATAAGAGCAGAAAGAGGACTCTCTCGCTCTCTCACTTTCACAATCCCAGACTGAATTTTAGAGGTTCTTCGCTTTCAAATGAGGAATAACATGAGAAACATGGACAAAAGAGCATCCTACAGACATTACCTTTAAGTTTACTCTCTCAAGACGTCCTCAAACGGCTTCACTTTAGCTTCATGTGGCAAAAGGTTTTTCAAAATTACACTTTCCATGCACCTTTTGCCGCCAACCGATTCATTGATTACCTAAATAATCGTTAGTGCCAGCCCTATTCTACGGTTTATTGAGAATTTTGATGTTCTTTTGTTATTTCCAACTTTTCTTTTGTCTCGGTGACTCCTAATTAATCACTGGATACACGTCAATTATATTAATTCCAAAGGTAATTTCATTTTAGCGCAATAACCTCTGAAGTTTTGTGGATGCCATCAACCTTAATTTTACCCAAACAAATCTATCACTCTCTCTTCTCCCACCACATCTCTGACTTCTATGCACCAAGGTTCATCCATTCAACAACACCACTGTATATCAAAAGCATGAATTAGCTGCAAAATCCACTTCTCCTCACCATGTAGGAACATCTGATCGGGCCACACCAGGCAGAAGTCCCCCACGGCAGAGAAGAGCAGCCCCCCCGTCACACCCAGGACGCTGTGCGCACCGTTCCAGCTCAGCACCACCGCGGCCAATAGGAGCACGGGAGCCGCTTTGACCCCGGCCGACACGGTTGACCCCACAGACTCCGGCGTCCACAGGTAGAAGTAGGCAGCGGAGGCCACAAAGAACGGAATGAGATGCAAGAACAAGGCACAAGACTGAAACAGAAGCAGGATTTAAAATCACAATTTACTTTTTGAAAATAGGAGAGTTGAATCAAAGTTTGGCCTACCATGTTCCTCCTCTGTCGCCGGTCGTAAGCGTCAGTGTCCAGGATATCCATCTTCAAAACTCGATTACTTCGATCTGCCTAGGATTTTTGCTCATGAATGTAAATATATTTGCTCCGTTCTCGTGCGTCTTCTCTCTATCGCATTTGCTCGCCTGTGACACACTCCAATGCACTTTGGACCATTCATTCTGATAATACTGATCAACGTTCTCCTGCTTTTGAGGTTTCAGCCATTAGTTCCTGACTTTTGCTCTAGTCCTGGTTGGAAATGAGTAAGGGCTATTCAAAAATAAATCGTAAAATGAGGGGAAAGTAAATTGGATGAAAGTTGTACATGCTGTAAATAGGTAACTGTCTTGTAATTGAATTTTGGATGTGATAAAAAATGAGCAAATAATAATTTATAAAAAATTACATTTACATGAAACAAATTAAATTTGAAATAAAATATAATTATAAAAATGGCCTTGTCCTGGTAAATAAAAAAAAGTTTAAAAAAAAGAAAAAAAATAATAGTAAAAAATGTGGATAAATGGTGATGGATGAAAACTATGTGCTTTTTTTGCTTGAAATTTGAAATTGAAAATATAGCCGTCTGTGTTAATGTTAATGTTCAAAAATAACTATAATTGAAAATAAAATAATAAAAAGATCAAATAAAAGGTAATGTGGTCTTGAAAAAGCGTTTATATACAATTTACAAGGTGTCACTTTGTACAATAGGAAACAAACTATATGTTTCAAGACAAGAGTATATATATAATGTATTTGTTTCTTTTCCATTATAGATTAAAAAATAGATACATTTATAGAAAAAAGTGAAAGAAAATCATGTTCACTACGTCACTGGGAAGTGCTTCCAACAATGATTGACTCGGGTCACTCCGACAAACTTTGAACTCTGCACAGCTTTAGTCGGTGGAGGGAGCTGTCCTATTACAAGGTAAGCAGTCACTATTATCAAACCTCTATTCTAAATAATTGCCAGATAACGACAATGTGCTTCTTCTGTACAGAACATGGCAAGCAGCACCCCTCCCTTACGGGTCGGAGTGGTAGGGTATGGGCACCTAGGTATGAGGAGGGAACACCGAAGGGCAATGGCTATACAAGTCTTGTGTAGAACTTGTGACTGAGCATTTGTTTTTGTGACTCCAGGGCAATTCTTGGTGGAGAAGTTACAGTCAGAGGGGCCAGGGATTGGGCTGAAGTTGGCATTTGTTTGGAACAGAAATGCAGAAAAACTCCGAGGCGTGGTCTCTGATGAGTTCATTCTGGGAGACTTGTCATCTTTTACGGAGAGGTACAAATGCACACAGTAGTGAGACCAGATAGAGAGCAAAGCATCTCAACAGCGAGACATGAACTACTTTTGGAACATACTGTAAATATACAGTATATCTCTATTTTCTCTTTTTAAAGCCGCACTACAGAACATTCCAGGTTATAAGAGGTTGTAAATGGTTGTAAAAAGACATTTGCAAATGTGATAAACAGAGGTTTTATTTGTTATTTTCTGCTTAAAGATGCACAATGTACCTTTTTATGTGAAAAAAAGAACACACTTGATAATAGTATTTGACCTTTTAGTGCCCAGTGGCTGTATGGGTACAGCATGGCACTTTACTTTCCATCGCAGCGGCCTCTATGCCACTCCAGGATCACTTAACTTAAAAAGTTACATAGTGCACCTTTAATAACTTTCTCAATATGAATTTAACAATTTAACTTTTATTAAATGTGCCCATAAGGTTGAGCCAGACAAAAAAAATGTGGACAGTTAGCAAGTCGGCTACTCTGGAATACTCTTCAGAATTTGTTTGCTTGTTGCTAAATGTACAGTAAATTCCTATAGCCATTAGCATTAGCCACCAAACATTAAGTTTTCTGCTTTGTTGAGGGTCCGATAGACGTCTAATGGCCACTAAACCTTCTTTTATAATATATTAATAATAACAAAATCACAGAAATTATATAAATGCAATGTATAAATGTCTATGGTTGTTATTGTAAACTGGTTTCTGTCTCAGTATGTTGGTTTGAGGGCGGTGTCATAGAGGCCATATTTGTTAAAAAAGAGAATCCATCCATTAATCGCAATGGAGGACTTAGATTTAAATTGGATCCAGTCTATAACATACTGAGACAGAAACCAGTTTACAACAACAACAACCTAAGACCGAAACCATCTCAATGTCATGCTAATGAGCCTGGACTACTGGGTGGAGCAGGGCCATCGGGAAGTGTCAACAGCCTTAACTCAGGGTGAGACAATACAGAGCCTTAGATGTTTTCCAACCTTTAGTACCAAGAGAGGAGGAACTTAAGAGGTTCACTCCTTCTGGTTTACCCATAAGCGTGTTGTCTTTATTCGCTGAGGACGATCTTTAGCATAAGAGCGAAACTTCCTACACTTCAACTACAGAGTACAGATGAAGACTGAAGAATCTTGACCTATTTTTGAAGTAGATTATCAAGCTAAAACATTTGGAAGAGAACATAATGCATTTAAACATTATTCCTGTAAAAGCAATGCAGATACACCTCCAAGGAGACAAGCTGACGTTGTGCCGCTCAGTTTTGAGAACCGGTTTATAGCAAACCACGTTTTATTTGAAGGTCATTTTCACCAATAAAAACACCTGGAATTAAATAAATTATCAAATTTCATTGCAGTTTGGTCTGAAATGTAAAATAAATTTGAATAGTTTGCGCTGCCCTTTTGTGCTTTTCTGCAAGATCTATGTTATGTTTGTGGGCAGTTAAATCCCAGCCAGCTTTGCATACTGCTAATGTGTTCTTGGGCAAGACACTTCACAGTACATGCTTTTTACGCTGAGTATCTAGAAAAGGAGCTTAATCCAACATTTTATCTTGTTTGTATGAATTTGATTTTATTACAGGCAATGTGACGTGATTGTGGAAGTTTGTCATCCACAAATCGTCAAAGATTTTGGAGTCCAATTCCTGTCCAGGTCTCATTTTATGGTCAGCATCTGTCCATGTGAACTTATCTAGACTAATAGACCCTTTCATTGTTTGTAAACATTTGGGGCTTAGCTGGAGGCGGAAAGCTAGATCCCCATCTATTTCCATTATAGCTGTTGTCATAGTAACAATAAACAAATGTCTAACTGTTGTTGGAAATATCAGATAAAACCTTATTTTATCGTCTCAAATGTCAGTCCTCTTGTTCTTGCTCCTTAAGCCACAACAGGACCACATTTTATAGGTTGTAGTTTTACACTTATAATCACTAGTTTTAGTTTAATCTTATTTCTCTTGCTCACTTCCTGCCTCCAGCTGATGTCACTGATGTTGTAAGCAGCGAAAGGGTCTATATGCATACAAATAATGTGCATGAAATATTGGTAAGGGTTCGCAATATTTAGCATTTGTAAAGCATTAATAAAACATCATTTATAAAAAAGCATTCCTAATAATTTTGTTTCTCATTTATAACCACAAAAATAGCGATTAACGTGATGGCGCAGACCATTTTAGATCCTTTTAGTTTACAAATTACAAATGAAGTATCTACCAAGGCTTGCAAAGGTTACCAAAATGTACTTTTGACCTTTAGGTGGGCTCTCCATCTGCTCTCTCAGACCCAGAGCTAAACCACACACTCCGCCAGGCAGCGCAGAGCTACGGGAGGACGCTGTACGTGCCCAGTGGTGCCCTATGGGGAGGCCAGGACATCCAGAGGCTCAGTGACAGTGGGGCCTTGAAGGTAACATAGTAAAAGAAGTTAAACTATGTGGAAGAGCACAGGGGGATTGTGACAATGGACAATACATGAATAAATGAATGAGATACCACTAAGAATAAACAACTGTGCTGATTCATGAGTAATTTCCCAAACGTTTTGTATTTAAATTGTTGCCCTTTCTTGAAATGGTACAACCCAACCTCCTCCCCCAATAAAATAAACAAACATCTGTTTTGTGAGTGATTTTGCCACAATTACCAAAGCAAATTCTCAAACAAACAAAAACATGTTGAGGAAATATGTTATTTACTTTACTCTATCTTTAAGATTCTATTTATCTTTAGATTCTATCTTGTGTGTATGTTCCTTTTATATTGGCCCCATTCCAATCTAATGACATTCTTGCTCTATTCATAGGCCTTGTTTATCCGCATGTCCAAGCACCCGTCCTGTTTCCGGCTGACCAAAGACGTCCTCTCTGATTGGTCGGAGGGCGAGGGGAGGCGGGTCTTATTCAGAGGCTCGGTGGCAGAGTTGTGCCCACTTGCCCCCAACAATGTGAACACGATGGCAGCAGCTGCGGTGGCAGCAGGCACCCTGGGCTTCAGGGGAGTGCAGGGAGAGATCGTCTCAGACACAGAGTGAGTTTTTCCTCTCACTGGAAATATCAGGTGTAGCTTCAAGTTTGGTCACGTGAGACCCCATTCTATATTCTTCAAGTGCTATTATTACTAGTGTTTGTAAAAATAGCACTTGTGTAATTAAGCAGATGTAGTTTTTATTCAATTTAATTAATTTATCCCATTATAATGGAGAGAATACTGACGCAGTGTCCTTGGGCAAGACATGTCACCCAGTTTCTATGGTGTGAATTGGCTACAGACCCAGCTAAATGAATGAATGTCAGCATTATGGTGGCATGTGCTTTGTAGGAGTGATGTGAAGGTGCCATCTAACCACACACACTGCCACTGGGTCACTAAAAGGTCAAATATGCATCAATACCAAGTTGTTGTTCAAGTTCCACAATGCAACTTAAAAACAAAGCCCTAGGTCAAGGAGTCAAATATCTATAGCAATAGGTCACCAGGTCGAGATGGTCTATAGTGGACTAAATTATGTCTAAACTGGGTGTAAACCATGTCTAAACCAGAAAACACCTCACTTGAATGCATTACTAAAGCATAAATTAAATTATATCTAATTAAAATGAACAAAGTCTAAAATTTCAAGTGAACCTGAGTACCACCTGTAACAAGTTTAATTGCTTTGGTGATATCATCTCAAACAAATAAAATACATTATGGGTAACACTTTACATTACTGACCACTGCATACTGTGCACTAACAAGGTAATTACTCTAAACTTTCCATGTAATACCAAGATATTTACACTCCTATTACTGTAATTACTCTGTAATAACAGTTATTTTCAAGTTTGGACCACTACATACTATGTACTAAGAGTAACTACAAAGTATTTACTCTATTACCAAGATAGTTACCACTACATACTACATACTACATACGAAAGGATAACTACATTACAAGTACAATATAATAATAGGTTTCTTAAAGTGCAAGTAACATAGAAAATTGTCAATAATCTAAAGCAGATCTTTCCCGGATTTTACCCATAACAACTCATTATAACATTCTGTCTGTGTAAGTTCTCAGTCGTCCAGGAGATGTCCATCGTAGGAAAAGATCCTTCAGTCTTCATCTGTACTCTGTAGTTGAAGTGTAAGTCTTCATCCAAAGAGCTTTGTCAGCACTGAGCAAACTTGGAACGCCAGCGGATCGTTCAAGCAAACTTAAAAGTATACAGAGTAAATACTTTGTAGTTACCTCATTACTACATAGTATGTGATGGTACAAACTTGAAAATAACTGATATTAGTGTTATTACAGAAATGGGGGTGTAATTATCTTGGTATTACATGGAAACTTTTAGAGTAATTACCTTGTTAGTACACAGTATGTAGTGGTCAGTAATTAAGTGTTACCCATTTATCATTAATACTATTGAAAAGTCTTTTTTGTTAAAACTTAAGTTCTGATCTGATTTTCTTTCCGTCAGATTGAGTGACTTTCATGTGGTGGAGGTGGAGGTGACTGGGCCTGATGGCTTCTCAGTGCACACAGTCAGAAGGAACCCAGCCAAACTGGGGGCGGTGACCGGCAGCGCAACATACAAGTCTTTTTGGAACAGTTTACTTGGTACGCTCCATTACTAAATCTTCTGTATTTTCTTCTTGTATGGCCACAAATTATCCTAACTATATAAACTTCTAATTTATTTCTGTAACTTTTTCTCTCCACAGTTTGCAAAGGTCACGGTGGCCGCGTTTACTTGTGCTGAAGAGCCAGAAACCAAAAGGTGCATCAACAGTTTTCTTGGTTGTACTACTGTTACAAATATTACAAATCCCCAATAAAGAAAACCCCCAACACAATTTCATTTATCAAACACTATTTATTTTAAGTTAATCTGGGTTTCAAGTTTGTTACAGGTGCTAAAACTTTCCGGAGTGTGAGTTAACGCCTTGTTCCCCATCATTGACATACAAGACCTCTTCCAGACATTCATTTAACAATTGTGAATCGAATCTTTAACAAATAAATACTCCCCATTAATGGCAAATGTGGACATAGCCAACCATTCCTTTCCACCTATTCCACAAGGCTTGAAATATAAGGCGCATTAACTTACACATTTCTGTATAGTGCTTTGATATCTTTTAAATTATAGGATGTGTACATAATACATTTAGAGACGATTGCTACAGCAGGATGATATTTTTCCCTATAGGTCAAAGTAAAAAGAAGTGCTTTTTTGTTGGATTGCATGACTTTCAAAATGTAGCTCAAGGTGCATAAAATACAGCAGCAGACACACACAAAAAAAAAAAAATAGGAGCACCAAAAACAAACAAACAAACAACGCCATGGATTGATGGATTTGAGTAACTTTCCCCGTTGCGCAATTATCTCTGAAAAAAGTGTGACGGAAAAATTACAATAGTGGCAGTATGAGTAGTTGGAAACAGGAAAAGGCATACAATTATATATAGATTAATTGGCCAGATTATAGACCCGGGCTTAGCTGGAGGCGGAAAGCTAGATCCCCATCCATTTCCATTGTAGCTGTTGTCATAGTAATGATAAACAAATGTCTAACTGTTGTTGGAAATATCAGATAAAACCTTATTTTATCGTCTTAAATATTGTTCCTCTTGTTCTTGCATCTTAAGCCACAACAGGACCACATTTTTTAGTTAGTAGTTTTACACTTATAACCGCTAGTTTTAGTTTAATGCCTTAATTTCTGCCTCCAGCTGATGTCACTGATGATGTAAGCAGCGAAAGGGTCCATTAGGTACGGCTTTGAGTATATATCTAAACAACCAATCCTTTCGTCAACATCGACATCAACCATCTCAGGTTCAATCCAAGGCACATTCAGAAAGTTGTGATTGGCCTTTTAGTTAACTTTTTAAAGCTTTACGGCGGTTGTACCCGAAATAGCTGGTCACAAAGTTGGTAAAATATTTCAAAAATAGTTGAAAGTTGATTTAAGTGTCTGAGACTAAGACAGATACACATGCTTATATATTGCATGAGTGAAACCGATCTAATAAATTAAGATTAAAATAAATCATTTCTTGAAATATTCCACTCTGTGTTAAACTATATTTAAAAATATGCCTTGAAAGGTGCATTGTGGAACTTTTTAGGCAGAAAAAACTGATTCGACATTTTAGTGGCCCAGTGGCTGTGCGGGTGTTTAGCATTGAGCCTTTACTCTCCATCACAGTGGCCTTTGTGGCGCTCCAGGATCAAAATCTTCGGGGCGACTGGTAGGTTTTCTCTGACTTGCCATGGAGATGGTTCCATCAGCAGAGAAAGAAAAAGGTAGAGACGCACAGCTCTGTTGCTCCTGGCAATAGTTTTTATTGTCAACTCACCAAGTGGTAACGTTTCCGAAACGTAATCATAAAACCGGTTAATCTTGACATCCCTATTGGAAGCAAAGCTGCTATTGCTGACCACCCAAACAACCATTGGGTCACTAAAAATACTAATATAAGGGGTTTTTTTCGGCATAAAAAGCTCCACAATGCACGTTTACCCTTTTCATGGAAACAACCACAACATTGTAATTTTAGACGCACCTGTTAAGTAGATTGTTCCCCGTTACGCTGAATTGCTGCTGAAAATCGCTAACCACCGATTGCTTTGCTGGTGTGGTGTAACTCGCTGATCTTTCTGACGAAAATTTGCATTAAGGTTTTAAGGTTTGCACAGTTTGGGAAGACTAACATACAGTATGCAACAAGCTAATTCTAATCTTTTAGTTTTCCCCTTTATCACTTCCCTTATCACTTCCCTTATCACTTCCCTTATCACTTCCCTTATCACTTCCCTTGTCGCTGCTCTTGTCGCTGCTCCTATCGCTCTTGTCGCTTGCGTAGCTGTCGCCGGTGCCGTTAGCCGCCTGTGCGCTGGCCACTTTGTTCTTGAAGGGGAACGGCTGCCTGATGTTCATGCGATCCTTTTCCGCCTCCAGATCCTCGTCGTAGCGCTCGTCGTCGTTGTCCTCCCCCTCGCTGTGGTGGGGCGAGGAGTGGCGGGACAGAGCCGGAGAGGGGGGCACCGAGGCCGGGCGGGGGTAACGGAAACCGGACGCCTGGCAGTGAGGAGAATGGGGTTAGTTTGGAATCCAGGCAAGCGTTTTAAAAGGTTTCTTAAATAGCAATGCAAGGTGAAGCGCACAGGACTAGCCAGCTGTGCACGTAGGATGTTTTAATAAAAGTATATTTTAGAAACGTTACCAATCTATACCCCCAGTTATGATTAACTACTAATCATATTCACCTTATTCAGCCCCGCCCACTTTTGATGTCTAAGCATTTCCTGTTTGTCTTAGCACTTCCTGTAAGCTGGGATTTCCATTGTTGTCAATGTAAGAGTGAAGAAAATAAAATAGGAATGAACCAAAGACTTGTGAAAAAGCGCAAAGGACACATGTTATTGTGGCTCAGGTTTAGTTTCAGTGGAAGAACGACATGAAAAAGTCATCTAAAATTGCTAAACTGCTAATAATGTGAACGGCAGTAAAGAAAAGTAATATGCAGCACAAAAACTGAGCTCACATTAGAGCTTTGATGGTGTGGCAAGTTTTTGTGAGGTATATTCCTTTACTTTTTCTACCGTTCACATTATTAGCAGCACTTTAATGTAAAAATAAGCAGCTGAAACAGGAATTCGTCCCACCGTCGGCTGTTCTAACTGAGAAATGCAACTGGAAACCATGGCAACCAAGCTATTTCAGAAATTGGGAATTGGTCAATTGTCTGTGAGGAACTCTAAAGGACCAACGTGGATGGATATAGTTACACAACAGTTTGTTGTAAATGTTACATGTTTCACCAATAACAAAAATCAAAGCCAATATCAGCTCAAGTCAGACCTTCAGTTTGACCAGAAACACAAGATGGCCGCCCCCATTGCAACTTCCTGAATAAGGTGAATAATAAATGCAATTAAAAAGTACCCCTACGAATGAAAATGTGAATAGTACAGAAAATTTACTAGTAACTACCAATAATATAATAACAAATGTACACTACCGGTCAAAAGTTTGGGAACACTTTCTTATGTATTGGCTTTTCTTATATTTTTACTAATTACATTGTATGGTTCTCGTTGAAGGCAGTAAACTATGAATAAACACATGTAACTATGTAGGAAACGAAAAGGTGTGAAATAACTCAAAATATGTTTAAAATATTAGATTCTACCAAAATTGTCAACTTTTATTTTTGGGATTTTGTCAGTGAGCTTCATAAGGCAGTGAGTGACCTGAAATGGTTTTCAAGGAGGAGGGTTTCTGGAGTGAAAACCATTTCTGTGACTACATCGTGAAGGCCATTGACAAAAAAAGCAAAATAAGTGTCTACAATGCAAATAATCGTGAAAATAAAGAAATACATAAAAATTGAGGAAAAACTGGAAACAAAGTGCTCAGGAAGTCAGTACCACAGTGGCTTTTGGGGGGGGGGGGCATTCTGTTGTCCAATCAGAAAGCACATACTGTAGCTTTGGGTTGCCAGAAAAACAGCAGGCAATAAATCTAAATATGACATATTAAAGGCAGCACAGCTTATCAGTCTCTAAAAGTATTCACTACATACCACCACTATTGGCAATATTGTGAAAAAATTGGAAAAAACTTGAGCCTGATTATTTTATTTTATTACAATACAGTAATACATGCATACAATAGTGCACGTTTTCCGATAATATTGCAAGAAATTCAAATCTCACTTAATACCATTGTAACATTTGGATATTGAATATTGGAATACGAATACTGTTACATCTATAGTTCCCAAAAATAAATGTACTCACCGATGTGGGCTCGTGAGATTCATAGATGAAGGTGTCGGGGAAGGCTTTGGCCAGTGCCAAGTGACGCGCTGATACATAATACTGAAGCAGGAGAGAAAGACAAAAACAACTACTATGAGAAAACAAAGGCATTATGATTCCACTTAAATGTTTGTTTTCTATGCTCAGCCTGACGTTTTCTTTCCAGAATCTAAATTATGTGATGCAATTTGCTAACAACAACAAAAAACATACATGTCAAATGTTGAAAGGCGAATGACGATGAAATAGTATTTAGAGAACTGTATACTGTACAAATACTTTGTATCGGTTGTGTTGTGTTATGAATCACCAGTATAATTGGAAGGCTTATTTTTGACTGGGTTTTACAGCAAAAGTCACATGTGCAAAGATTAAAAAAGGAAAATGGATTAAATGAGTCTAGAATCTGGTAAAACATGATTTTGTGAGTGGTAAACATTTGGTATTCCGATATACAGAATGAGAGGCTACGGGTGGCTCTCTTACCCGCCCGAGGTAGCGCCAGTCCAGCAGGTCGCTCAGGCGCTCAGTGCGGTTCCTCTGGATGATCCTCTGACGCCGGCTCTGTTTGCAGAACTGGAACAGGTAGGACGTGAGCTGGTTACACGACTCGTCCACTCCCCTGAAGCGCCGGTCCAGGATGTAAATGCCTGAGAGAGAAATATGCCATTTAAGCCATTAAAATGACTTGCACGATTGTGGGACAGGGCTGTAGGTTGCAGCACATTATGCAGCTAGCCACAGCAAGCGATTTACTGAATATCTCCTCCCATTATTCTCACAGTACTCTATCAAAGCGTACAAAGGCCAAATAAATCTGGCCTAAAAAAACTCAAACAAAAAACATATAATACTTGGGTGTTTTTCAACTACTTTTTAAACATTTGGATTGCTATTTAAACATTTACTTACCATATTTTCCTATAAGTCACACTTTTTCTCATAGTTTGGCTGGTCCTGCGACTTATACTCGCGACTTGTATATTAATTAATGTTACGTTAACATACCAAACACCTATTCACCTATTCAGCCTGTTGTTCTCTATTCTATTGTTATTATTATATCTTGCCTTTCAAGATGAAATGTCTGTTCTTGGTCTCGGATTTTGTAAAATAAATTTCCGCCCAAAAATGCGACTTATAGTCCAGTGCGACTTGTATACGTTTTTTTCTACTTCATGATACATTTTTTGGCTGGTGCGACTTATACTCCAGAGCAACCTATAGTCTGGAAAATACGGTAAATAGAGTCAACACAGCTGGACATTTCTAGACTTAAATGCAAAAGTTTCAAAAATAATCTAATTTTCTCATTCCCAGGCCAAGATGTTAAGCAACACCAGATTGTAGAGTGAGCCACTATCTATTATCCTGGATGATTGAGAATTCTAGTGAAATTTATAATGAAAATTAGATCACATCTTAATAGGACTTACAGTACATGGTTGAATAAAGGTTAAATACAAGAATAAGTGACATAATTTAGTTAAATAGTTCATCAACAGTAATTTTTGTCAGCCATAATCTTTTTTTTCCCCCACTTCCTTTCAACACTTGAATTAGGTGACTACTGACTAACAACCAATAGCAGGGGGAGGCTGGTTTGCTTGGGCACAGGCCATTTTTTGTCCTAGATATGAAATGGGTGGCCGATCATCCACACATCCACATACATATAGTAGCACTGTTCCTTACATAGACAAAAGAGGAGATCTGAGAGTCAGAAGATGTTTTAACACTTTAGGCACCAAATTTATTTTAGATGATGAAAACAACAGATAAACGTGTCACCAATTCCTCTCAAATCGCCGAGTTATACCTAAACTTGCACCCACTTTATTTCTGATATCCACTGTCGTCGTTTTTTATGATGTTTTGTTTGTTGAGATTGCTCTTGACCTAAAAGCAGGCGCTAAAGTAACACAGTAGTTTTTTTTTCAACATTTTAGCTGCAGTTTTGATCTGTCATATACCGTCATGCATCTTAAAACCATCTGGGGGACTCTGGATATGTGCCAGAGGTTCGTTGACGTTGCCTACCCCTGGACCTATAGTATACTATACCGTCATTTAAAGAAGACAAAATAGGTGCATGGCTATTTTCAACTTGATGTCAACTAATAGAAGCTCCCACTCAAGCCTAGCATAATACACTGCCCGGCCAAAAAAAGAGTCACCACTTGGATTTTACTAAGCAAATAGATCTGGAGTTGCTACCGTTTGTCAGTTTTAGGTTCAGCAACAAAATGAGCCCAAAGAATGAGATCAACTCATTACATGACAATCCTGTAGGACCAAGTTATTCCATCAATGCTGGTACAGGAAGATGACAATGCCAGGATTTATTGGGCTAACATTGAGAAAGAGTGGTTCGGGAGCATCACTACTAAGCTACTACCACACACTTAGCCACCACAGAGTCCAGACCTCAACTCCACTGAGAATCGTTGGGATGTGCTGGACATGGCTTTGCGCAGTGGTCACACTCTCCCATCATCAATACAAGATCTTGGTGAATAATTAAGGCAACTCTGGAAGGAAATAAATCTTTTAACGCTGCAGAAGCTTATTGAAACAATGCCACAGCTAAAGGGGCAGGAATCAAAGCGAAAGGCAGTCCAAAGTGCGTGTGACATTTCATTTTGTGACAACTTTTTTTTGGCCGGGCAGTGTCGGTTCCCTAGTGTGTAAACATTAGAAGTGAAATACCATAAGCCGAAGGGTCCGCTATGTGTTCCTCCATGAAACAGCCAAAGCCAGAGAGGTTTGTGGAGATGGAGGGGATTCCCATGACAGTGCACTCGGCTGAGGAGGAAACATATGTTAAAATACAAGACTGACACTTTATTAACTTCATTCTGGCTGAGACTCGTGCCTGGTGTGTAGCCCCACGGCTCGTAGTATGAAGGGAAGACCCCTAGGTGGCAGCCTCTCACAAAGTCCTCATAATCCATGGGAAGGAGAGGAGAAGTAGAGGACAAGAACTCTGGATGGAAGATGATCTGGAGAGAATAGAGGACAATCATCATAAACAACTGTATAAGAGAAGTTAGAATGGTTCAATTAATTATAAAAAAAAAAAAGATTGAAATTAAGAATTTATTTTTGCATTTGCTTCCACAATAAGGAAATTAAAGACTTTTTAAAGAATTAAAGACAATTACTTTTCATTATTTGTTTTAAACAATCTATTATTTTGAATATTAATAATGTAATGTAAAGAATTTCTCTTACAAGTGCCTGCTTCTCTTCGCTGTAATGTTTTCACTCGTTTTTTCATGGACCAAGAAAGAATCTGGAAAGCCCTCTGAGATACTATGTTAATGGGGGTAAACAAACCTGATTATTTAAATGTGTGATGTACTGTAATTCATTTTCCCCTCATCAACATGGACATTCATTTGCAAAATATCTTCTTGACAGCAGAATAGATTCAGTATTCTGCTGTCAAGAAGACAGCAGAAGAGAATTCAATTTTAATTTTAGCCATGATTAAAGTTGTGTCTTGAATATTTAGCATGGAAAAACAGCACTGGCGAAACCCGCAGACAGTATTTTCACCCAGAAATGCTCAAAAATGTTGCGTTCAAGTGACATCACAACATTCTAGACAGCCCAGAGTTTAAAAGTGAGGTCCAAAAGTGGTGACAATATTCAGAAACAGGTGCGTGGTGTTGGCCAGTAGAAAGGACTTTCAGTCAAAAGAATAATAGTCAGGTTTGTGAATCCAATCAAATGATGATCAAGTATAACACAAGACATGTCAATTTTCTTTTTGGAAAAGTCTTTCAAAAACTGTTTCTCTCTAGAGTTATACTGACACCTGCCCTCCAACTGAAACAGAATTCTATAACGTGCGCAACAGCCTATTTAGCAATTCGATCCAGGATTCAAACATGTCCAAACCAGGCCAAAACCAGGACCTAACCAGATCAACTTTCACTGCATAGGCAAAGAGACACCCAGATGTCTCTTTGCTCTTTTGCCAGATTCCTGAATGAAATTCAATAACTTTGTTGAGTTTTAATCCAATATTCATAGTTGAAATATCATGTAGATTTAATCCACTGAGTCTTTAAACCTTTTGCACAACGTCACACATTGTGAGCATACCTTGACTCGGTCAGAGGAGCTGTTGAATAGACCTATGCGGCGGACACAGTTGAGGATGGGGTCACTGCTGTCCTCCAGCATGTTGTGGGTGCAGATGGGGGGCTGACACTGGCGCTGGGTGGCAAAGATGGCCCGCTTCATTATAGTGAAATCCTCCTTGTCCAGCATCTTTGCTACATCTGGAAGCTGCCCACTGGAAGTGAATTAGAATAGAAATGACTTTTCCTCCAAGTAAAAATGAGATGGACAATGAGACAGACACATATCAAGACATTTTTCTGTAAAATAACAAAACACTTGCAGTTCTGGCTGTGCTCAATATATCGTATCGGCAATATATCGTTACAGAAAACTTGACAATACGTATTGCGTCAAAGCACCTGTATCGTGATCCACAACTACTGTAATTAGAAAAATCTATTTAATATGTTTGTTTCACCCAAGATAGCCTGGCCTTAGCCATCCATAAACTCCGGTCAATTATCATTTCCCTACATGTTACGTCTGGGTCTGCTCTCAGTGGCTGCGATACATTGGTTGAATCTCATCCTACCATTCAGCAAGCGGGGGAGGCGGGGGTTGTAGGTGACGTCGAGCATATGCAGGAAATGATAATTGACCGGAGTTTACGGATGGCCAAGGCCAGGCTAGAGACTTGGTAAAATCAGATCCAATTGTTTCAAACTTTGAAAAGGAGCTGACCCCTCCCACCCATAATAATGGAGCTCAATTGCGAAGATCCGTATGAAATGAGTACGAGGGCATGGTAAGACCAGGCTACACCCAAGGTTGACTCAGAACGTTTCACAACACACACAATTACTACTGTAATAGCCACAACACAGCACATTCAGCCTCAGTTTAATGCACCTAGAACATATTTTTTCACTGGGATACACTTTTATCGAGATACTGTATCGTATTGTGACGTTGTTGGCAATATCCAGCTCTACAGAAAATGATCTTGACGTTTTCCATTGTTTATTAAAACTGCCTAAAGTATATTTAAGGAGCGCTATCTGTACTGTAAAATTTTTCCGTATTCCCCAATTTATGGAAAATCAGAGTCATCCCCGAGATTCAGTCAGTTGAAATATTCATGATTGGTAGTTATTTTTCCCACAGTGCAATTCTTTCAGTCAAAAATTTTTGAAAAAACCAGTGTTAATTTCGTCACAATAATATTTTTGCTGACTAAAATTAGACTAAAACTAAATTAAAGTTAGTTCATGAGACTAAAACTATGACTAAAATGTCCAGATATTTTCGTCAACTAAAAAAAAGACTAAATAAAAATGAAAAGACGAGACTTAAATGATCTAAACTTCAGTGACTAGTTTGAAAGAGCCTCGTACCATTTAAATTCACTGCCAAAGGAACAGCTCTGTGTTTGTTCATGTGGGAGACACTCCATGAAGCAGAGAATATTAGTAAATATGTTTGCAAACAATAATATAAATGTAATGTTTACTCAAAATATTTCAAATTTAGTCGACTAAATTTACGTGGAATTTTTGTTGACTAATATTAGACTAAAACTAACAAGATTTTTTTTTGACTAAATCTTGACTAAAATTTCATTTCATTTTCGTCAAAAGACTAAGACTAAAAGTAAATTAAAATTTGTATTTATTTATGGAAATGACCTAAGGTTTATGGACAGCACCTGTAAAGTACAAATATGGAGCAAAGCCTTCACAGGGTTAATGCAGGTAGCAGAAAGTCCAATTTAATGCTTTTTAATGCCATTTTAATGCCCAAATACATCATTTTTAATGCCACAAACGCCACAAATTGGGGCATATGTATTATTAATGTATTATTAATGTCCAATTCAATAGGAAATTTGACAACTTTCCAACAGAAATAGTGTATCATTTCTGCCAAAAATTTAGTCTAGATCCTATTTTTTGTATTTTTGACAAAGCAGTAAAATTAGTGGAGCAATAAAGGCAGGGTTATATCATATAAAAGAGAATATCACAAGCACAATATGATATGGCCCAGCCTTTTGGCCTATTGAGCAAATTATTTCCCAAGAACATTTGATTTAATGCCAGTTCTAATTAATGCTTTTTAATGACATTTAAGGCCTTATTTTTGACACATTTCCTTTAATTACTTTTAATGCTTTTCAATGCCCCGCGGAAACCCTGCTTCAGAATATACTGGAAAAGCTCACGTATTTTAAGTGTGTCGGTGGCTATAAGAAACTTTACCAACAGCTGTAACCCCACGAACAATCCTTCAATCTCACACCTACCTCCTTCATACATACAAACTTACACTGGGCTGTGTCTTAGTCATGGACACAATGAAAGCCTTTACATGGTTTCCTTATCACTAGATTCTAGTGATAAGGAAACCATTTTCTTTACTTGAACCACTGTCAGCCCACAATAAATTATAAAACAGCACCATCAAATCCTGTTTCCAGATTAGAAGCAAAATAAAGCACAGCAAGTATCTGCAAATCAAATTTAAACCAAACAAATCCAGAAATCATTTCTGTTTTGTAACCATTCCTCCTAAATAGAGAAATGAGATGCAATTCAGATATTTAATAAATTGGGCAAAAAATGACCATATACCAGATATTTTAGCCAAACATGTAAATAAATACATTTTGCCTCAAGTGGAGTATCTCGGGGTCTTGTTCACGAGTGAGGGACGGATGGAGCGGGAGATTGACAGACGGATCGGTGCAGCGTCTGCAGTGATGCGGTCGTTGTATCGGACTGTTGTGGTGAAGAGGGAGTTGAGTCGAAAGACGAAACTCTCGATTTACCGGTCGATCTACGTTCCTATCTCACCTATGGTCATGAGATTTGGGTCATGACCGAAAGGACAAGATCCCGGATACAAGCGGCCGAAATGAGTTTGCTCCGCAGAGTGGCTGGGTGCACCCTTAGGGACAGGGTGAGGAGCTCAGTCACCAGGGAGGAGCTCGGATCAGAGCCGCTACTCCTCCATGTCGAAAAGGAGCCAGCTGAGGTGGCTCGGGCATCTGTTTCGGATGCCACCTGGTCGCCTCCCTCGAGAGGTGTTCCAGGCACGTCCCACTGGGAGGAGGCCCCGGGGAAGTCCCAGGACACGCTGGAAAGACAAAGTCTTTCAGCTGGCCAGGGAACGCCTTGGGATCTCCCAGGAAGAGCTGGAGGAGGTGTGCGTGGATCGGGAAGTCTGGGCATCTCGGCTCAGACTGCTGCCTCCGCGACCCGACCCCGGATAAAGCGGAAGAAAATGGATGGATGGATGGAAAGACGAACAGTATCTTGCATAGTTGATCATTACTAGCCCTAGTAAAACAGGTTATTTTTTAACATATTGTGCAATTTTTACAATAATCACAATTTGATTCCGAGAACGTGGAGTGACAGAGCAGAAAGCTTCCGATATGTACTTACACTAGAAGTGAGTCATAGAGCTTCTTTCCAAATCGTTCTTTCACAGTGTGAGCCGTGTCCCTACAAGCAGATGGCACATCATCATCAAAATGCCGTTCTCAAAGCATATTCATGACTCCAGCTAAATGTCACAATCTCACCAGAGCTGCTTCCGGACCGCCTGGCCCTTCAGTGTCTCCACGTTAAAGTTGTTTGTTCGTGCGGGCATAATGAAGAACGCAACGACCGTCACGTCGCTGTTGTTGACCTGGAGAGAATAGTCCATCGAGTTACATGAAGATTGGGAGGGTTTATGTAGTCGGTTCGGTGTAAGAACTTACTCTGAGGAGGTAGTTGAGTCTCGCTAAAGCTTCCAAGAACAGGTCAGCTCCTTTGTTGGAAAACTCGTATCTTCCAGCGATGAACAGGAACACGCACTTGTCCAGGTCGAAGTCAAGGTGCCTGCAAGAAAATGTAAAAATAAATTATAATCTGAGCATCTAACATGTCCATCAAAGCTCAAAGCTTGGAATCGAACTCGAAATGTTTTTGATTGATCGAATTCAGGGGTCATGAACTATATTTGAAAAAAGAAATTGCCAAGCTAAAAGTCTGGAACATATGGAGTCAATTTCTGGTTATATTTTTTTTGTCTTTATGAAATTAAATAATAATAGCTGTGGTTTGAAAATACATTTAGATTTCTAAAAAGCACCTAATGCCTGTATAGTTTGTTAGAATTTACACATGTTGCCAATGCAGACTGTGCTTCTCCTGTTTTACTCACCACTACACACCGAGTCCTGGTTTAGACCTGGCTCAGACCTGATTTAGACCCAGTTTAGTCCTGGTTCATTGTAAATAGCCTTCCTCTGCTTTAAAGGTTTTTAAGAATTATTGTGAAACAGCTGAACTATTTGTGCTTGCATAACAACCTGTGCATATTTAATTGGATAATTTAGACGGGGTCGGATACAAGGTTTCGGCGTCTGGATCGAGGTCCACCAATGCCCACCAATTCACCCATATCTACTCTACCCTGGAGGTCTTGCTTTTCCACATGACCCATGGGCTACTCTTTAGGGGACGACTGAGACTCCTCGGGAGAGAGAGAGGACACACGTAAACAACGCAATGTAATAATGAAATCAACCGTCTGGAACACGATGAGAGTACTGTGGATATACTGCCTTTTGGACTTTATGAAATTATTCTGAAGCTCCAAGACAAAAACTAGACGAAAGTCCAAGTGATTTGCGTACAAACACAGCCTTGATGTCTCTCCCGTTTGACTCAGTCCGTTTTTGTGTAACCTTGACATGTTGTGGTGAACAGTGCCCCCCTTTATTTTGTTTATGTTATTATTTTCTTTGTATTGTTGTGTTTTAAAAAATAACAAAATAAAAAGTTTAAAAAAAAAGGCAAGCTATGTGGTAATGTTATGCTAACAGCAGCTAATTTTATGCTAACAGCGGCTAATGGCATCGATAGGCCAGACCACTTTTTACAACTGTAGCATAATGTTGTGAAATATATTCTGGTAGGACATGGCTGTGTGTGCGAGGGCCGTCTTCTCTCTTCTCTGACAAATCAGAGGGCAGCAGTCTGTTCATGTCATGCTTGTACCAGGCCAGCACGCTTCGACCAAAGGTTTTAAGGGGTCACCCGGTTTGATCTGGGTAAGGCATGTGGAAACAAAGGACAAGGCAGGTAGACCAGGCACTGGGCTGGGCCGGAACTGCCGGTGTAAAACCCCCATAATTCACAACCTCCGATCTAAATCGATCTATAGCTTTACCCGTAGAAGTGTCCTCTGACAAACTCCTGAATACGATTCTTGTTCATGGCGTGTAGGTTCTGAAACTCGTGCACTGCGGAAAACTTCTTCACGTTGAGTCCATTCGGAGTTATGATGTCTGGGTAGCAACATAAAAAAAAGTCAACTTCATAGAAAAGAAAAAGAAAAGGTTTTTCTTTTCCGGAGTTAGTGTTTTTCACCTGGTTTCCTGTTGAGAAGGTGCTCGGCCTCGATGGCAGTTATCTTAGACACTGTTGTGAAAACGTGAGCACAGTGGGCGGCGGATCTCTCCAGGCAATACCGGTGATATATCTGTCGATCACCAGCCTCTTTGTCCAGGTTGAACTGAAGAAGGAATCAACATACATTTACTTTTCTTCAAACGCTAAAAGATTAAGATGAGGCACTGCTGGTGAAAAGGGGATTTTTTTTTTAGTTTAGAGATATGTATGTAAAAATGGGGGAAAAGTATCATATCAAAGACAGGTTTTCCATCATTAAATGGCATTTCTGTGTAAAAATCACCAAAATTGCATACATTTTGAGGGTAAGAATTGTGAATAATGGACACTATAGATAAAAAGAAATCCAATAGAGTACATTAGATACAAACAAATTATTAAAGGGGATTTTGGATATATTTCGTGTTTGGATTTATTTTATTTTTTTTCTGAACCACAAACTTTAAATTAAATTCTTCTGAAAAAAAAAATACAATATTTTTTATATTACACAATATCTCAACCTCCCACAGTGCACCACCATAAGTGAAAATATTACCTGCCCTTCTGTGTGAGCTCACCTCTGGCAGATTGTTATAAAAGTCCACGTTTCCCGCACACAGGTACCTTCCCAGCAGCGTGGCGTGGGTCGTGAAGATGGTGGCCACGGGCAGCTGCCTCTGACGACACAGCACTACCCCCAGGCCGGCCAGCCACTCATGGAAATGTGCCACGATGTGAGGGGGCTCCTCGGACTGAGCCGCATACTGCAATCGGAGAGCTCATCATTTACAGCTGGAAATGATTACTTATCATCACAACACTAGGTATGACATTCACTGCTTGATCACTGTGGAAATTCTTTTTCCAATGGTAGCAGCCAATTAGTGTTTTACTGGCCTATGGTTCTGATAGAAATGGGGGCTTTGCAGAGGGGCCAGATAGTTGTCAGACCTCCAATAATTAATGTAGCAGTCTGACTGTAACATATAATATTTCATTTGTATTGGTAAAAAAGTACAAATTTGAACACAAAAACAAACAATCTCATAGTGGAATTTTAGATCATTGTAGATAATATTTTTTATTAAATGGATGCTATTCATTTTATTGTATTTTTGTCAAAAATATGTAATTTATGCTTTTTGACTTATTGGGGCCCGGGACAAACAGGGTTCACAAAGGCCCCCCCTTCTCCATTTTGAAATATTTTAATAGAAAATGGGCTCTGTCAACTGCCCCGCTTGTTATCCCACCTCACAGTTACTGCCCATGATGCATAAAAAGGTACAGCCTCTACATATCATAGGCAAAAATTCTTCAGTCTTCATCTGTACTCTGTAGTTGAAGTGTAGGACGTTTCAATCTTAGTCCAAAGATCGTCATCAGCTTAATAAAGACTTGAGCACGCTTGTGGGTCTCTTAAGAATAAACCAGGGGGAGTAACCTCTAAGTTCCTCCTCTCTTGGTGCTGAAGGTAGGAAAACATCTTAGCCTATTCATACTTAATATGGCTCGTAACCTCTCTATTGTCTCATCCTGGGCTAAGTTCTAAGTCTGCGCCCAGTAGTCCAGGCTCATTAGCATGACAGTGGAGATGGTTGTTATTTGCGAGAACATCTACATAAACCTTGTGTGGTCAAAGTGAAACATGGAGTAAAACGGTTATGTTCGCAAATTGGCTAGTGCTAACTAACAGCCCCGATCATAGGATAAACATCTAACCTCTCCGAGAAACCACGCTGTGAGGAAGCCAAACAGCACGGCATCATTGGCCTCTCGGTCAAACCACGGCACACCGATGGAAGTGGTCTCCCAGAGCTCGCTCTTCCAGCTGTCCAGAGACCAGGCCGTGTAGGCCACATCAATCAAAATGACGTACGGGCTGCCCTCGATCAGCCAGCGACCAAAGTAGAGCTGTTGAGACATGGAGGGGAAGCACCAGTAAATTACCATTTTCATGTGTGAAGCGCTTTGGGTGTGACTATGTCATATGAAAAGCGCTATACAAATAACATTCCCTTCCCTTCCCTTCCCTACCAAATCAAATACAGCTCATTTCGTAAAAGGTGCTGTATTGTAAATTTAGCTGTGCTTATATTAGACACCTTAGCATATTTTTTTTCAATATTTAGAACTTGAAAATACTAATATAGTGAAAACGGCCAAAATGTATTCATTCTGTCCACACAAATCACTTGGACCAATCATCTCAGGTCACAAAATTGAGTGAAAAACAACAGTTGCCATCTAGTTAATAATTGAAGTGGAGCCAATTTGAGCGCTGAAAGGATTAGAGTCCGGTGACAAGTAATGCAATTGTGATTAGACTATGCAATTCGAGTGATCCGTTAAACCAATACAAGAATCGCATGCATTTCAGAACATGTTTGTAGAGGTGTAAAGAGGTGTAAACGGTGTAAATCCTTGAATACAGGATGTTGTATATTCTGTAAAAACTATTGTACTGCCCAAGTTAATGCAGGTCTGACGATACCTGCAACCTTTCTAATTTCCAGGTTCAATTTTATTGCAAACAACGCAGGGGAGTGCCATCTTACCACATCAGCAGGTGGGAGTAGGATATAAATATGAAAGATTACTCAAACATGTATAAATAAAAACAGAACTCCAGGCATAGTTATATACAGTACAGTATAGAAAAAAAACAGAAAGCATGAGAGCTGCCTGGGTCTGTGTGCAAAGAAGTGTAAAACGGTAAAACCACAAATGGGGATAACAGGGGTGCTTCTGCTTCTTAGGGCGTTTTCACACTGCCACTAGTTAGTCGACCCAAAGGGACTTTCGAGCCGAGAGCAGTGCTATAAGGTCTGTGTGAATCCAGCCGCACCACTTTAGACCGAACAACTCCGTACGGGTTGAAAGGGCGAGCGAGAGCGAGAGCGAGAGTGAGAGCGAGAGCGAGAGCGATAAAGGAAAGAGATGCAGTGTTTAAGGTTTATGCTGGTAAAGCGTAAAAGTAAAACGGAGCAAATGGTTGATAGCCTACACATGGCTCAGTTGGTGGTGCTTATACGGAGTATGTCCGGGTGCATCACAAGACTACACCACTGCGTAATATTCTATACTTTCTGCACTGCGCTGCAGGACAAGACGTTTGGAACATGAGTCAAACACAAAACCATATGGAGGCCCATCTCTCACTCCTTTACACAGTTAAAGCTCCCCGTTAAGGCCATTTCTTTCACACACAGCACATTTGTCCTGTCTCATCAGCGGGCAGGCTGATCACAGTAC
>OMNZ01108866.1:12344-27181 GCA_900303255.1 Lesueurigobius sanzi | reverse complement strand
CACACACGCACACACACACACACGCACACACATACACACACACACACACACACACACACACACACACACACACACACACACACACACACACACACACACACACACACACACACACACACACACACACACACACACACACACACACACACACACACACACACACACACACACACACACACTTCCATTTTGCTTTCAGACCGCTCTCGCACGCTGCCAGGTCTGATGCAGTTGGATAATATTCCCGGCGTTTGGATATAATTGTCAAATGATAGGGATTCTCTTGCTGCGCACTGCAAAAAAGTTACATATAAGTAAATTTGGCTTCGTTTTAACGCCTTTGCCGGGGTCTAGCCCATCTAAGCACTTGTAATTCTGTTTTCCCCCCACATTTCTTCGCTTTTATACATTAGCAGTGATCAATCTTTGCTCTTACAAACTGTGTTCGTCCTGTACAGTATGTTAAACTTTATATTTCCCAACACTACCTTCATGTTTCGGTTGGTCTTTGGCACCATTTGTTTCTATTTTTTATTCCAAAGCGAGTGCTACCGGAGAAGTGACGTCCTTTTTGCTGTTTGGGCGTCTAATAGCTTTTGCTTTTGGAAGAAAATAAGCCTTTTCTTTGATGAAAATGGCGCCTAAGTGAGTGAAGGTTGATTTTAGAAAGCTTTCCATTTATTCTAAGCTTCTCCCTCAAGGACCGGCTCATTTGAATCCCCCCATAGGGACGATCAGGTTTAACAAACTACACTTTTCTTCAAACAAACCCCTCAGGACTTCAAATGTTTATTCACGGTTATTTTTCTTCTTCTTTCGTTTCGTATATGTGTGGCCTTTTCGGTGCCGACTTTAAACGCGGCGCGTCATGGCCGAGAGAAATATTGGGTGAAATGGAGAGGCTAATGTAGGTGTTTTTACTTGGTGGTCGCTGATTCACTCCAAAGGCAGCGACGGGATTAAAGCCAGGAGTTGTTAGCAACGCGGAGAGACGGCCCGACGCAAAAAAAAACATTTCCAGCACACTGTAAAAAGGGAATATGAGTTTCAATGACTTCGTAAAATTGAGTGATTGTGGCTGGTTTAAGGGGAGACGCTGCAGGCAAACCTATATATTGTTCCAATTTTCAGGTTCTGGGCCAGAGTTTGCTCTCTTCACATATAAACTTCCATCTGGAAACACATAAATGTCTTAATCTTTACAATAAGGAGTGTAATTATCGCACGGATTCAACATCTCTCCATAGAACTATATGGGAAATTGTAACTTCCATGACCATTTTCTCGAAATACATTTCTCTCTCATTGTGGCGACAACATCTCCACTTTAGTCGCTCCTACAGACTCCAAACTTTCCAGTCTTGGACTTAACAGTATGTTGAAGGTTTGTTCAGAGGGACAGTTCAATATTTAGTTCCAAGCCTGATTTATTGAGTTTGAACTGCAAAAAACAAGGCGAAATTAGATTCTTTACAGATTTGTTTACTGATAACTAGTTAAACCAATCAGTCAATCAATCAAAGTTTATTTGTAGAGCACTTTGCAACAATACTTCACAATCCGATGTGCTGAGGAAAAGAAAACACTTTACCTGACAAAACAGATATCTTTTTTGTCTATTTGACCATAATTTGAGTAATTCTCATTTGCCAAGTTGATGATGAATCTATTGTAGGTGCAGTAAGACATATTTTCCTGTTTCAAATGCAAAAATACCTGCTCAAATCAAGCTAAAATACTGTCATTTCAAGAATTGGACAGATATTTAGATGAGTGTATCCAGTCTGGGGTGTTTTCCTGGACATTGACACTTTTTTCTGCATTTTTTTTGAGTTGTTGAGATTTTTTGGTTGTGGATCTGCGCAGTAATATTTCCCAAAATCATCTTAGGGGCCAGAGGTTCTAGGCTGGAGGGCCAGATTTTGACATGGCCTGCCCCTAGTGTATGGTCAACCCAAATAGTCAATATGTGACAAAAAGGGGCTTACCTTTTCTGTCACATATTGACCCCGAAAGACGGCAAAAATACCTATTTTGTTACATTTTGACTAAAAAGTTTAAAACTCAGGTACAGCACCTTTAACCCAAACCCAGACAAAACATATACACTGCAAAAAGCGATCTCTTAAGTTAAATTTGCATCAATTCATTATATTTGACCTCATTCTGGGTAATTTTTAACTTGCCAAGTAAAATGATCAGTATTTTTGCACTTTATATAAGAAAATGCACATAAATTCAAGTAAGTTTAGATTTAATATCAAATTTTTAGTGCGATACACTTTTTACACTGTTTTTTCTTCATTTCAGAGCAAAAATACTTGTTCCATTGGCAGATCATTTTACTTGGCAGGTTAAAATTACAGCATGACCCCAGAGTGAGGTCAAATATTATGAATTCAAGCAAATTGAACTTTTTTGCAGTGTAACAACAATAAAAACTAAACAAAATATTCAAAATCCGCTCTGAATGAATTCTCGTCACTAACATATGGAAAATTAAATAAACAAACACAATGAATCCACAAATTTAAACCTGGCTTTATTCATTATTTCGATTTTGTCAAGGCAATTCTGGCCATTTTTACCCATAAAATCCTTTTTTCTTAATTAAAAACATAATATGACAGAAACTTGTAATACATTTCCCCCTCATATCTCTGTCAGTAATCCACATCTGAAGTTTCATAACGATACCACCCTTTTTAACCCCCTCCCCTATTCCCTCTGGCCTTACCTAAACATTTTTACAGTGCGCAGTGTCCGCAAAGTGCTTATTTGGAAAACCCTCTCCGCGTTGTTTATATATTCTCGCGGGTCGCTCCCGTCTGCTTCGCGTCCGATCAGCTGTCGTTCAAAACACACCGGGTTTAAGGAGCTACTGTATGTTATTCCTGCCTCCTCCACGTAACGCGATCCGAGCGGCGTTTTCCCCTTTTTCCTTTTCCCAGTAATTTCCACACAAACTACAGTCGCAGTGGAGTATATAAAGCAGTTTGGACGTGCAGACCACACACACTCGCGCTCGGTTTTTTCCCTCCCCTGTATTTCTTTCTGGCTCGCTCCCGCCGCCATGCAAAGACTTGTGGATTTGTTTTGCTAATTGCAGTGAGTGAGTGTAGAATTTGTGATTTCGAGTAGAGTAAGAAGGCCCCCTGGTTTAATCCCGGGCCATTGGTGGAGCCTGTCTGTTTGTGGTTTTCGTGTAGGTTTCCTCCAGGTGCCGTATCTCTAAAAATATCTACAATAGGTCAGGACTCTTCTGGGAAAAACAAAAAAATAACTCGAATTTTCTGGTGAAATAATGGTCCCAAACAAGGCTGTGTTTTAGGATACAAATGTGCTTACTATAGGCCTGTCACTTAATATAAAATCAATAACATACTCAATGTTTTTTGTTATTAAACCATATATAGTAAACTTAAGGACCAGGTCTGTGAATTAGCTGTTAGCTATATGGCTTATGGACATGGCATCGGTTTTGTAACAATGCTTTTTGTTCTGTCCCTATCAAATAAACCTATAATAAAAAAAGAATAGATTTTTCTATGACCCTATCAGTGAGTGTTGAACCATTAACACCATTAATTTGTTCTATTTTCCTTTCATGTAGTATGAGTCACAAAGTAAAAGAAAAAATGTACACAAAATAAGATAAGAAGAAGAAGAGAGAGATTGTGAAACCTCAGAGAGACTTTCCCAGTGAAAAAAGCCCACATAAAACATAAAATGTCATTTTAGGACACAAATTTGCTCACATACTTACAGTAAGTAAGTAGATTTAGGGTTAGTGTTCGTGCCTAACAGCTAGAAGGTCCTCAATCAATCAATCAGTCACATGCAGGTCCTGAGTTTGATTCCCATGTTCCGGTTTCCCCTACCACTAAAAACATGTACAATAGGCAAGGATGAGTGCGAGTGAGGGACAAGAGATGGAAATTAACCCATGGCACACACCAGAGTGGTGTGTTTACAACTATGAGTCTCATGTGGGTTCATTATGACAGTTTCTTCACACAGAGCTCACAAGGCGCTTCACAGATTTAAAAACTCTACAGAAATACAATCAAATACAACACTGCAAAAAGTGATATCTTCATGAGTTAAATTTGCTTGAATTCAGAATATTTGACTTAATTTAGAGTAATTTTGACTTGGCAAGTAAATTTATCTGCCAATGGAACAAGTATTTTTAGATTTTGTATCTATTTTCTAGGGCAAGAAGTTGTTTTTTCTTAATGTATGTGCTGCAATACTTGTTCCACTGGCAGATGATTTTACTTAGCAAGTTAAAATTACTCAGAAGAAGGTAAAATATTCTCAATTCAAGCTAATTTCACTTATCAAGAGATCACTTTTTGCAGTGAAAGATGACTATAATGGCCATATACCGCCTTTGCTCTGCCCGATCCCAGCAGACCTCGGAAGTTAAAGGGACTACACCTGATTTTTTCCTACTAGTGGAATGAAATTTTTTTTTTTTTTCATTTTTTTGTATATTGCAAACTCAGACATTTCTGGAAATCTATATATAAAGTTGTCAGTTTCATGAGTTTTCTTGCATTTCTTTGACCCATTTCCCTAAAGAGTGTGAAGAGTGTTTCCCGCCAGTTGTGAAATGTGCTTATAAACTCATCTCGAAGAAGAAATTAGAAGATTTTAGAAAAGTGTTTGGAAAGTTAGGAATGACTTTGGACCACAACTATCAATTTATTTTACTCACTCCCTCTTCTATTATCTGTATTAATAATTGAAAAAAAAAATCAGGTATAGTGCAAGCAGGGCAGGGCCTGGTCAGTATGGATGGAAGCCTGAGTGAATGTAGTGAGTGTTGGTGGTCGGAGAGGCCGATGGCACAGATTAAGCGTCTTTGAGTGTCCAGAAAAGCACTATATAATACTAAAGCATTATCATTATCATTATTATATTTAATAAAAATATAAAGGACTATTGTATTGCGTTATAAATTACCCACATTTCCCCTTGCAGACTTCTCCCGTGCTCCTTTAAGTCCCTGCTCCATCGACTGTAAACGGCTGTAACTCAGACACAAACATCAACACTCCTCACCTGTCGTATCACCCCGGGCCCGTAACCCTTCCTACGAGCGCAACATGACCTCCCATTGAAACCCATTCTCTCCTGCGCGGATAGTAGCCCTTCTGTGCACATGGAGCGTCCTTTTTCTTTATTTTTTTTTTATTCAACGTGTCGGCTATTGTGACTCGGGGCGATCAGATGAGGCGATAAACCCAGCCTAGGTGTTAGCTCGTCCCCGATTGTGCGGCTTTTGAGCGCGGAGCTGAAGCCGGGGCAGGTGACGGGCCGAGGGAGAATAAAAGGGGCGGATGGAGGCCGATTGGGGACGCTTTGTTGACGGGACAATGGGGAGATGCAAAGCTATACTCCTGTGCCTGTGTGTTCGGGAGCTGCTGATATTTCAGGACACACAGGGCCCCTCCAGGAAAAGGCAAGGCGAGACGAGGCGAAGGCAGCACCGGCGCTCGCTCTGGGATGCCATTGTGAGTGTGTGTGTGTATGTAGGCTGGAGGAGTGTGTGAAAAATTGTGCGTATTGTTTAAGTGGCTTGATTTCACGATGTATTCATGTTGTGAGTGGCTTTGACACATCTAGATCTGCTCGCTAGGACTGGACTTTTGGTTCTACGACAGGGAAATGATCAAGTTAAGGGGAGACACTGGAGGGAAAGCTAAAGGTTTTGGGTCACTCTAACATACTTTTCACCTGGAAACAAATAAATTACCTAATCTTAATCATAAAGAGTGTAAATATTGCACTGATGTGGGAAATTTTAAATGAAATGACCGTTTTCTAATAACATTTCCACTTTAGAAGCTCCTACAATTTCCAAACTTTTCAGTCTTGTATTTATCAATATTTGTTCACAGGAACTTTTCAATATTCAATTCCTAGCCTGATTTGTTGAGGTTTTAACCCCATACAACAAGGAGAAATTCAAAGTTTTACAGGTTAATTCAGTAATAATTTGTTTATTTATTATTTTTGTTTATTTATCCACTACTTAGATTTCATTTCCAAAAAATATAAGCAATTTTGGCCATTTTTCTCCATAGAATGCAGAAAACTCTATGGCTCGAGCTCCAATCTGTATTCCCTGGATTCTATTGCGTCATTGATAGCACCAAAACTGCCATTCATATTTTTAAAAACCATAATCCACCGCCAGACCCATTCAGAGCTGCACTGCGCTCAAAGTGTATCCATCGGCGCGCCATCCACTTGCTAGCACGCCATTAGATCAAAGTGAAAGCTCGTTTTTTTCATTTGATTTTTTATCGTGTTGTTCCCACTGCTTTCTGTAGACCAATTTGAAACATCGACCAGGCCAGTTTCTCACACTTTGCTGTCTTTTCTTTACACAGACACGATTTCAACTCACTAAAACACTCAGGATGTACCCAAAAGAACGCTTTTAAGCCTCGATTACGCATCATATGTCCACTTTCGGTAAAACAATAGACTCAGATCCATTTCAAATCCTGCAGATATTAATTCCTCGCGGCGCGGGCAGCTTGCTAACACGTCTTCAGTATGTTGGCACCTTCGCTTTTTTCTTTTTTTTTTCTCGTGCAAAGTCTTTGTTTACTCCAAAAGCAGTAGTCGTTTGTGTATTGTTTGCAGGCAAATTTGCATCCGCACATGTTTACTCTGCAGATTGTGAAAATGGGTATGTTTATTTTTTAATGGAGACTCGTTCGGGAGAAATTTCCTTACGGGTTTAGCTAAATATTTGCCGATTTGTGTGTTCAGTTTGCGTCGTAAGCTTGTAAATGTATCTACAATAGGTTGCGTTCATGTTATAGAGTCCTATTTCAGTTGGAGCAGGTGCCAATACAACTCTACAGGAGAGAAACTGCACAGACAACGAACAAATGCTTTACTTGAGAAAATATTTAGACTTTAATCCATGTGTGCTGACAGAGGAGGCATTGAACTTTGTGACAGTTTTTGTTTCATGTGGATTAGCCCAGGAATTAGCGATAAACAAAGACTAGAAATTGTGATAGAGACTTTGGGAACGGCTCCATTAAAGGATGGGTCAAAAGCCCTTGTAGTTTTAAATAGGTTCCAGCTGCTGAATTATTACTTCAACTTGTGGCTATAATTTTCAAATCACAACTTTACACTTCTCTTAACAAATTAGCAAAAGACTTTAGCATTTGTGTATCCACTCTATTGCAACTGCTAACTACTGTATATCTGAGAATTTCTTTTCCACATTATGATCTGAGTTATGGCCTCCTTCATAAAGACATCACCTCCATGTGCAAAAAGTGTCTTCCAGCTGCGCTCTCTCCCTCTCTCTTTCTCCCCCTCCCTCCCTCCCTCTCTCCGCAGCAGGGGTATAAACTTGACAGTCATCTGGCCCGTGTTTGTCCGTATAAAAAAAAAAAAAAAACGTTAGGCTCGCGCTGGTCACTGCCAACTCTGTCTCTGCAGCAGCGCTTTGGTCCTTCTCCTGTCTGCTCTGTTCTCTCTCTGTTTTATTGCCTGAAAATATCTCCTCCTCCGCCTCTCCGCCGTCCGTAACACCCTGGCTGCCATCGCTCCGCACTCCTCCGAATTAACTCCTTCGTTTTTTTTTCTTCTCGGACCAAACCCAAGGCGCTGGGACGTTCGTGTGGCAGATTTCTCCCGCTGCGTTGCCGAGATGATGCTTTGTCTTGCCGACTCTTGCCAGAACAGCCTGCCTGCTCTCTCGTTCTCTTTCTCTCTCTTCTTATCTCTCTCTCCCTTTCTTCTTTCTTTATTCTCCCCCCCTCTCTCCCCGCTCCATCTTTCTCCCTTTCTTTCTTCTGTCTCGTACCCCTTTCTGTTTCTGTGTGACTCTTGCCTCTCTCTCACCCTCACCCTCATTCTTCAGCCCCCCCTCCCCCTCATTCTCTCCCTTTATTTCTCTCTCTCCCTCCCTCCCTCTGCATTTCTTCCTCTATCTCTTCTACCACCCTCTCTCTCCCTCCGTCTCCCACTGTTGCCTCTCTCTCCCACCCTCTCTCCCTTTCTCTACATACCTCTGCACCTCCACTCTCTTCTTCTGACTCTTTTTCTTTCTCTTCCCTCCTGTGCCCCTCTTCCACTCCTCTTCATTCCTCATTCCCTTCATCACTCCCCCTGTCCATCCGCCTTCTCTCTCTCCCTCCTCTCTATCTTTCCTTTCTTTCTCTCTCGCTCTCTTGATCTTCCCCACGCTTTCTCTCTCTCCCTCCTTCTGCATATCTTCCACGATCTCTTCTACCCCTCCCTTCAACGTTATTCAAGACAAAAAAATAACCGGCCAATCAGGTGCCTTCTTGACTTGACTTCTTGAAAAAGGCTTGTTTGGAGCCGAAACGCATAGAAGGAAACAGGAATTTGTCTTAAATGATTTCAATATGCACTAGCCCAGTAGACTAAAGGCTTAGAGAAGGAATAGAGAATTAATATTGTGGGAGGTGTGCCTTGGTTCTTTTTCTTGAATTTTCTACAAAGAGTACCTTCCCCAAAAAGCTATTTGTTGTGGTGCTGACTTCCTGAGCACTTTGTCTCTAGTTTATCCTCACAGGTGTCTTCTTGCTCTGCAGTTGCCACGAGAAATTAGTATCATATATGGAATTTGGCTCCAAAAATTCAACATGGCGGCAGAATTGGATTCGTTAGCCCACGCTGGACGCTATGGGGAAAGCCACGCAGGCCACCTCCATCTTTGATATACACTCTATGGTCGCAACATTGTCAAATTAGGCTAATTTTGCATGTAACAAATTGGTATTTCACAAGAACAAAATGTATTCTGATTCATTGATTAATTTCAAAATTTAAGACTATAACATGTGGAATACCACAAGGTTCTGTTATTGGTCCAAAACTTTTCATTATTTTTATTAATGACATTTGTAAAACCTCAAATTTGTTTAACTGTATTATGTTTGCAGATGACACAACTATAGTCTGCTCGGGCAAAAAACTGGACGAACTTTTGATGAGGATAGAAAAGGAACTAAATTTGCTTAAAATCTGGTTTGATGTAAATAAGTTGTCACTTAACGTTTCCAAAACCAAATTTCATGATATTTGGAAATAAAAAAAAGAGATATATAAAGATTTAAAACTTAAAATTGAAGACAATGAACCCTAACCTGAACAAGCTTTTTGCTTCTGCCCTAATAATAATAATAAACTGAGCTGAGCTGAAGAACCCTAGTAGTCCATAGACCATGAAGCTGAAGCTCCATACTTCACAAAATTTGGCATTCTGTAAACAGCACATTCTGATCATCAAGAAAGAAGAACGAGGGTTGAATTTTCATGTACATGCCAAATTTTTTGAACTGTGGCTTTTCTTGCATACAAAACACACTCATGTTCCCGAAGACGCCCCGAGCCACAAATAACTCGACAATACCGTTTGGCGGACAATGCCGCTGGAAGTGGCAGAGGCGTCCCGGACACGATGGGATTACGACTCCGCCGCTGCCCCTCTCTCCTCCCCGCCACAATGGGCCGGCCAAATCACCACTCAACAAAAGCTAATTTCTCACTTGGTTAGACTGGGGCGGATTATAGGGGCCCTCGTGTCGCGGCAATCCATGTTTGGTGCAGAGTGAGGGATGTTAGGAAAGGATTTAAACCTCAATTACAAGAGGGCTGAGGGGCTTTTGTGTGTCCGCCGCGAAGGTGGGACCGCGCAGTTTAGTGACTTTGGTGGCTGCCCCGTACATGGGTGTGTGAGTGTGAGAGAGTAAGCAGCGGAGGGTGGCATAGCCTGACAAATACATGTTGATCCTCTTGTTTAGGAGGGTTTAAGTCAGCCCCCTTTGACACGCTAACACCACTCGCGCTCCACACGACGCTGGACAACTTACATGTCGGCTTATGCACTTTAAACCACTGCTTTTTTTTTTGTTTGCTTGTTTGTTTTTTTGATTGGCGTGGAAACTTCAAGCTCCCATCTACATTACATAAAGCATATTAACTTTTATGTCATCTTATGTAAAGCGCTTTGTGACTCTGTCTGTGAAAGGCACTATATAAATAAAACTCTTCTTCTTCTTCTTCTTCTTCTTCTTCTTCTTCTTCTTCTTCTTCTTCTTCTTCTTCTTCTTCTTCTTCTTCTTCTTCTTCTTCTTCTTCTTCTTCTCTTTTACCTGGAAAGAAAGAAATTACTGTAATTATCCCACTGATTCAACATTCCTCCAAAGAAATATCACATCAAATATCTTCATTTTAGTAGCTCCTACAGACTCCAAACTTTTCAGTCTTGTAGTTAATAACATTTGGAAGGTTTGTTCGGAAGGAGTTTCTTGATATCCTACCCTGATTTATTGAGTTTTTAACCCCAAAACCCAAGGCGTTGCTCAAGATCTGGAGAAGGGTCCACACTGGTCATATGCAAATTGCCGGGCCAAAAAAAAAAAGAAGAGTCACACACTGTAGTATTTCATTGGATCAGCTTTAGCTTTGATTATGGCTTTGATATGCATCTGCCATGTCTCAAGATCTGTTTTAGTCTTCTAAAATCTTGACGGAGAGTTGGACAAGTGTGGCAAACCTTCTTCAACACATCCTGAAGATCGTCAATGG
This sequence comes from Lesueurigobius sanzi, assembly GCA_900303255.1. Lineage (NCBI taxonomy): Eukaryota > Metazoa > Chordata > Actinopteri > Gobiiformes > Gobiidae > Lesueurigobius > Lesueurigobius sanzi. The sequence continues at coordinate 16,582 of OMNZ01108866.1, read as the reverse complement.
GGTTAAGCTGTGACATCTTTCGTTTCATGTGGATTGGCCCAGGAATTAGCAATAAACTACGACTAGAAATCAGGTAACATAGAATTTCCAGCTGCCCTCCACCTCAATTGTAAATTATAGACTCTTTAGGATGTTATGATGTCACCTGAACGCCCACAATACACTTCCAAAACTTTCAAACCTTTTCTTTCGGCTTCCTGGACACTTTTTTTTGTGTAGCATCGAGTGTCGGATAAAGAGGTCCAGCTTAAAGAGAAGGGGCTAAGTTCTCCCCCCACGAAGACCCGAACCCCCTTTTCTCGTCTGTATCAAAGCTTAGCCCCGACTCCCGCTGACTGCCCTGAATTATTCACTTAGAGGAAAAGAGAAACAAAGCTCGCTGGCTACAGTTGTTCTATTGATTTCTTTTGGGCAACATCACAGATAACAAAAAGCGGGCCGGGGGAAAGGAGCGCGGGCTGGCTTCTTTCTTGCTTTTTCTATTTGTAAATAAATCAATAACACGGATAGTTTTTTTTTTTTTTCACTCTCTCTCTCTCTCCCGTGCGAGCAGACCATGTCCCGTTTCCCAGGAAAGCAAGTAATACATTTAAATTATATCTGCTTTGTTATTTAGGTAGTTAGGAGAAGACGCCTGAGCGGAATCGAACGGACTTCCCACGCGGTTCCTACCTGTTGTTTAGGCTAAAATTGCCCCTTCGCTGGGGTAATTTAGCATTCGCGGCGAGGTTGGGGGCTAGCCAAGTAAACAATGCTGGCTCGGGGCCAACGCAGGCAGCTCAGCCCCTGTGATTAGGAGCAGGCAGACTCCGGCGCGCTCTGCTTCAGCCAATGAGCGAGGGGCCAAGGCTGTGCAGACAAAAAGAGACCCAACCTCTCCCAGATCGTGAGGAATATGAAACAATACTGGCGGTATTTTTGATAGTGTCGCAATTAGGGCTGGGTACCACTATCGAGAAACGTTTTGGTACCGAAAAAATATTCTCCTTCAGAGCAAGTTTCGATGAGACGGAACTAAAGGAAGTTGCTTGGTTGTTTGATTAAAAATGAAAAGAAATGGTCTTTTATGGAGTAAATTAGCATCATTGTTCTGTCTGTGTAGGTTCTCAGTCGTGCAGGAGTTGTCCGTCGTGGGCAAATATTCTTCAGTCTTCATCTGGACTCTGTAGTTGAAGTGTGGGACGTTTCGATCTTAGTCCAAAGATCGAGTTAACTCCTCCTTCTCCTCCTTCTGGTTCACTCTTAAGAGACCCATAGCGTGTTCAAGTCTTTATTAAGCTGATGACGATCTTTGGACTAAGACCGAAACGTCCTACATTTCAACTACAGAGTACAGAAGAATCTTTGCCTACGATTGTTGTTCTGTTTTATGGTTTATATTGACCAATATTTGAGTCTAGGTATCGAAAAAAGGTTTGTTCAGGCACCGATATCGTAAAACAGTAACGCCAACTCACAATGTAATATGACGGATAAATCTTTTGTGTTGTTACATGGCTTAAAAAAGAAGGTAAAGATGACGACGTAGAGCAGTGATTCGCTAAAATATCTCGCTATTCAAGACTAAACTGAGTGACTCGAAGCAAGACAGCAAGTTTTGCCGCAAATATATGAGGAATGGAGTGAATTGGAGTGAAGTGGATGCGCTCCGAGCACTTCACAAGGATTGGTTCAAGCAACCTCGAAAAAATTAGGTTGTGTAGCTCTAACGAAACACCCAAACCTGGTCTCAGTCAGGACTACGCTGGGTTTACACCGAGTCTAAACCAACCAGTTCAAGCCTGAGCGACTAAAATGTCGAAATAAGGTTAAAATTTGAGAAGGAAATAAAAGAAAAAGATCCAAAGTTGACAGTTTGGTGAACACCTTAGATCAGTGTCAACTAGTGGGTAGTGGATGCATTTCTTACTTTCTAGTACAAAATTGCTTCTTGAATCCATTTGACCAAGCGAGTTTATCGTCTAAATCAACAGCAATATGTGGAGTAACACAATATTTTCCATTTTCTACAACCAATTCAAACTGCGAGAGCCTTTTATTGGTTGTAATACATATTCTTATTTGGGTCACGGCTTGTCATCCTAATGAGTTGGTGGGTCCTGATGGCGTACCAGTTGAGCCTTAGATATATTCAGTGCTCAACCAGCATGAAAAAATAAAGAATTTTAGCTCTCCATCTTTCAAAATATGTGAATAATGATTACGTATTCCTCCTCTGAACATCCAAATTATTGTATCGTGAAAATGACTGTGATATGACATAATATTGCACGTTACGTTAGAACAATTGTCCGTTCATCTTTTGTCTATTCTGATCTTTTTGGAGCTGAATTAATACAGAGGCTCCATCTCGGTCCATTTAGCGCCCGTTTATCCGCGAGGTGCTGTCCCTGCCCTGCTGGCTCCTCTCTAAAGCGCTCCCACAGAGGCGTAAACCAGGTTGGCGGCAGCTGCTTTGTTTGTTTGTCACAATCTAAAGCCTGGAAGTCACCAGAGGGTTTCCGCCATTGTTTCCCGTCTCCCCTCGGCCCGCGGCGCATTATTATATCATTGAGACACTTAGGCGCACTGTATTGTCTGGACACCGAGGCAGTTCGACCCCAGCGAAACCTCCCCTTTCGGTCACCGCGGGCAACGTCGGGCTCGGGGGCAAAATCCGGTGCTCTGTCTTAAAAAAGTTTGGCCCAAGGATCATTTTGCGAAACATTCTTACACATACACTGGAAAAAATAAGTGTCTCTGATAAGAAAATGACTAAAAAGTGCTTGAAATTCAATGATTCACACTTATGCAGCGAGCGTTTTGTTTCCAGGAAGTAGAAAACAAAGCGCTGCAGAAGCCAACACAGGACCAACGCAAACAGGAGTCATTCAAAATCGCCTTTCCAGGTCTGTTTTTGACGACAGAACAGGGTTAAAAGCTCAAAAAAGCTTTATTTATTTATGATATGTCTCCTTTAGGATGGTATTCTTACACAGAAAATACTGAAAATACCTAATTTCCTTCAAAATTATCTATCTGTTTTGCTCAGTTTGTCGAATTTTCTTTTAAAATATCAACATTTCACTCCATTCCTCTTCTTAATCTATCTCAAATGTTGTTAATTTCGCATATAATGTACAATTTTGCGTCCTAACTATCCCGGATCCCTTTCACTACGACCCGAGGTGGCTTATGACGAGGTTTTGTTTTGATCATTCTCTGATCGGGGCAGTCCAGGGATCTTGGTGGACTTTTGCTAAAACGTCGGGACAAACCGTGTAAGTGTAAGTAAATGCCTTGACCTAAATGACCACTGCTCAGGCGTAATGAGCAGCGGAGCAGACGGAGCTGACCACCAAAAGAAACAAAGCAGAAAGCGATGAATATTTAGAGCGCTGGGGTTAAATGAGGATACACGTGTCCTGATAATGGACTTTTAACACTTAATAAAGCCATACTATGTGTCATTTAATCCAATAAGTTGAATAAAATACAGGCATTTGCTTCATTATGGTTGACTTTGTCGTAAAAAAGCAAACAAATATGCATTTTTATTCTGATTGGGCTCTTTTCAGACCTTTTTTCTGGGAGCGGACATCACCAGCTCGTCTCAAGAGAGATGTTACTGTTTTACTTTGACACAGTTAGCCGAATATTAAGCTTAAAAACAGTTGATCCTGTTCGAAATTCTTTATTTTGATCATTCATTGGCTTTAACAGGGCACAATGTCTAGAGTTCTTACTGTCCTAGCAAAGGTTTTCATCTGTACAGGGTTGTTTTAGAACTAAACTCTTCCACGTGTCTCCAAAAAAGACACAGAAAAGCCATTTATCTCACAATATATCAGAAAATTATGGAAATAAAGAGTGAAAAAGACCAAAAATAGATCAAAAAGATAAATATGACTCAGTTTTTGGGGTTTTTCATGAGACTGGTCCCACCAAAATAATCCAAGTAGCACTCTGGCCTATGATTTGGATTAAGAGGCAAAACCTTCTCAACTCCAACAACCCAGTCCTGTTGACGATTTTGAAAACTTCTAGTATGATACATAATAAAAATTCATATGGCCATTTTGTCCATATCACATCAGTGTGTAACTTCTTTCATTTGACAAAGAAAGTTCTTGGATTTTTTAAGTTGTAGCATTTGAACCAGATCTTGTTTGGTCACTGCCATATCCATGCGCCGAGAAAGTAGTCCCAAACCTGCAGTGTGTTTAAGAAATTTTACAAAACAAATAATATTGCTTCTT
>OMNZ01108865.1:14575-32822 GCA_900303255.1 Lesueurigobius sanzi | reverse complement strand
GCACATATGAACTAAGGTCTAATTATTTTCTCATAAAAGTGCCCAAAAGTGGTTAGTTACAATACTTACATAATAATATGGCAGGTTTGTGAATCCCTATCAAATAATGATCTTTTTGAAAATGCCTTTCTTTCTCTCTCTTGCATTGAGGTGTATCGGCATCTGCCATCCAACTGAAATAGAATCCTATGAAAAAAAAAAAAACTCTGTGTGTGTCTGTTCACTTTCGTTATAATTCAGTCATTATGTCATTTCTGCAGTATTATAAGCATGATACTGATGTGCTATGCATCATACACTGAACATTGAGTCTGTTACACTAAAATCAACTGGTGATAAACAGACTGTCAAAGGAGAGAAGAATAACAGCCTTACCTTTCTAGCAGAGGCTCTGTTAGCATCTTTAGCCCCATTAGTCTGGAGCTAATAGTTTACACATCAACGGAAAATGCCAAAAGAATTGTTCCAACTCGATTCTATTCATTTGGAGATTGTTTGACCCAAGAATCAAAATCGTGATCAAAATTCAATTAATTGCACAGCCCTACTATAAGTGAACGCAAACTAGTACCACTTGTAGCAGATTATTTTTAACACTATAATTCACCTGGAATTGTAATTTTCATCAAAGAAATGTATTAAAATATATATATATATATATATATATATATTATTTTTTTATTTTTTTTCTCTTTTCCTATTCAGATCTACAGGTTTTCTAATAAATGCAGGTTCTAACAAATCATTACCACTGCAATACAAAACTAAAGGATGAGGTAGAGGGAGTGTGAGAGAGTAGTACTTAATTACTCCCATTGCACAAAAATAATGTATAATAGCACCCCATTACCTGATGGGAATGTACACTCATGTTCCCTCTCCTTTCCCCTGTCTGCCACTGTAAGGGCAGCATTGGTGAATGTTAAAACATTTAGATGTAACGCTCAACCAGAGTCACTGTGCTGGGTTATTTAATAAGAAAGCACTTAGTCGCACATGACACCTGCATGACAAATTACTCAACCACATCAGAGCACAGGCGGATTCCAGCTCATGCCGTCAGGTGGTGCGTGGGCTTTTAAGGTACAATAGGCTGAAAACAAGACGCACAGAGGCGGTTTTTGTCATCAGTGGACTAATTTCAATCAAAGTGTTGCTGCCCTGGGTCCTGCATTATGCAAAAAGCAAGACAAGCGAGTACTGTACTTAAAGACACTATTACAATATTTATGTATTTCATGTTGTACTTTGCCTTGATGAGATACCACAAGCCTCAAATTGCCCTCAAAGGACGCTGAAGTGAAGCATTACAGATTCGAGTGCTGCTAGACTTTTGCATTAGTGTCTCATGCAAGTGAGGTTATTTATTACCCATAATGCCACTCTTCTTTGTTGTATCTAGCAGCTATTAGCCGTGATGATGCCTCTGCCCTTCAATTTCAGGCAAAACTCAAACAACGGGAGCAGACAGGCTGCCTTAACCTGTAAGTAAGAGCTATATTCATAAACATGTGCTCTACTCAACCCCAGTAATCAGAACGGCGAGAAAGAGCCGATTTCTCATTACACACAAAATAGTCAACAAATGACTAGTTAAATTACCCAAATCATGTACCAAGTGCTGTTTAAGATGAAGATTAAGTTACAATGTAGGATTATGTGCAACGCGGATGATAAAATGGAAAAACACAAATCTGCCAGATGCTCAGCTCTCACTCATCAACATGTCCTGTAGTTTTTCCCTTTAGTTCAAATGTTAGCAGCAACAACAACAAAGACACTTGATTTGCTATTGTCACTGCTTGCTTTATGAAGTAATCAGGCATCAGGCATCATTTAGGATTCACATCTCAAACCCAGATGAAACGGTTGACGCCGCTGATGACCAAACAATCCACTCCTGTACTGAGCCAGACCCACTGCAGATTGATTCTAATGAAATGGTTGGAATTTTTTATTTATTATTAGTCTGTGTTAAAGTGACATACCATTACAAAGAGCGTAGAGGTGAAAGACAGGCCTGAGCCTGAATTCTATGGTAGAATTTCCTTTTACTTGTCAAATTGCTGAAGCAAGGCGTAATTGAAGATGAAAGCACTAAAACCACAAAATGAATATGCAAATGAATGGAGCCAATCGCTAACAAAAAAAAGAAAAAAAGAAATCAACATTTGAACATTTACTCTTACAATTTATTTTCTCAAAAACAGTTAATTGCCCATGGTGCCCCACAATCCCGCTTTCTCCCAGTGCTGGAAGAAAAAATCCCGTTGAAAATCTCCATAGACTTTCTGAAAAATTCAAATATTAAGAGTTTAAAAGCACGACAGAGGCTAATCAGCTATGTGCTGACTACTGACCAAAGCACGGATACTTTACAAGAAAGAAATCATCAAATACTTGAAAATATGGCAAAATGCTTTAATAACTTTTTGGTTTATGAAGTTTTGGATAAAACTTCAATATATTATTGTGTGTTTTATGTCCCACAATTATTACCACAGTCTGTATTCTATTAACTGCTATCGTTCATTAAAACATTTCCTTTTTTTTTTCGAAAAGTCTGTAACTTTTGAAAGGGATTTTAACTTCCGGCACCAAGGAGGGGCTTGTACTCTCGAACTCCATAGACTTTTACTCCAGTCCTCCATCTACTCCATTCTACAACTTTATGAAATCCAACCCATGGAAATGCTGCATTTTCATTCACAAATATTCATGTAGCACGATACATCCCAGCACAGATACCATAATCTGTGCTAATCCCTTCACCTGTTATTAGCGTTTTTCCTGCTTGGTGTACTGTAGTAGCAGAAGTGCTGTCACTCTATTGACAACAACACTTTCGCAGCAGATCCAAACCAGGCATATGGCCACCTCCAAACAACTTTGCGAGTCCCTTGTCTAAGAGCAGCAGCCGTAACAGATTCCATTAGCATCTGACCTTTCCTCATTCAACAGCCACAGAATAATCAAACATTTGGGATGCGCGACGTCTCGACACCACGACATCCTCCTGCGAATCCAATCCAGATCTGAGTGTCCCTGGCAACATCATCGGAAACTGTGTAACCTATGGAAGAGGCAAGTCAAAAGAAAAAGTAAAAAAATAAAAATAAAAGGCCAGTGGAATAAGTATTTTTGCACACAATATGATTAATTATTTGGACACCACTGCTAATTTCTGCAGATGACACAACCTTCACCATTTTACGAATATCTATTTACCCATTACCCATATCACAAAAATTTAATAATGCTCCCCATGCTCACATTGGGCCTCCCATATACAATAAGTCACGCAGCTATTGCCCTTTAGCTGTTTCCGTCCATTGTTAACATGTGCATAGACATTTGAGATGTAAGCAAAATGTCAGCCGGGCCAGTACCAGCGAAAGGGCACAACGGCAAAAGTGGCTCTACAATAACTAGTTCATAAGGCCTATTCAAAACTCATGTAAAGCTGCATTTGGCTTTTATCTGGAGCTGGACGGGATAATGAAGACAAACTGGCTCAGGTTTTGCTTACAATCACAAGAAATGATGGCGCTTAATGTCAAACGGGCAATAACTCACGCCATGCTGTCTTTTCCCCAATATTTGTGGAAGCACTTTTATTGGCAGCTTCACATTAAGGCTATGAATGTCGCAAGCACCGTCCTCCCAGACACTCATCGTCTATGGCAGACGTGTCAGCAACTCCCAAAGTCAAAACAATGAGTCACAAACAAATGACTATAGGACATGATCTAATTACTAGGACCGAAGAAGAAAACATAAAACAACAGAACATGGTCCGTTTGGCTGTGGGGTCACACAGCTGTGAGCACATAGCTTGAATTCTGAGCGAGTGTGTTAAGAGGAACCACGAGGCATTGACTCGAAGTGTTGATGCAGCAATGTCTTCGAGGTACGTCCCTGCTGAGTTTACCAATACCCAACACTGCCTTCAGGGACATGTTTGTGATTTCCTCCTTCTTAAATAGTTTTTTGCAAAGATTGGCCTGAGGGTAATGACAGAGTAGTTGTGCATGTGCGGGGAATATAGAAAGCTGTCGTCGATTAAGCCCTGCTCTTGCATGGCAGGGATGTATTCTGCACAGCGAATGGGATGGGATATAAACATTACCTACCTTATATTGGACCTTTTCATATCCACATTATATTGCTGGTTACTGCAAGATTATATTTTTGGACCACTTTTGATATAGTGGCCACTGGAGACATGCTCCACTCGACAAGAGCTCAGTTGAAGAGACTCACAATCACAATTTTGTCGTTGTCAAACCCTCTCAAATGATTGTGCAAGCCCATTTTTCAATCAGCTCTGAAAGCGTGCTCCCAGATATACGGCACTAATAGGCATCAGGACGAAGAAATAATCAGAGTTATTCGCTTTCTTCTAACAGTAATGCACTGTGTCTGATGTGTAAGTTCTGTCAACGCTATTTCTTAAAAGCTCTGTTACTTTTTTAGCAGTGGAATAAAATGTGTTTCGTCTTTCAGAATATTGTACAAGCAAACATTTGTGAGCTGTGCATCTAATAAAGCCTTTTTATCGATCGTGAACCAGGCTGCTTGTTTGTTGCGTTACCATGACAGTGCTCCCAGGAAGTTGTGAAACATGCTTATATTATCGTAGGCAAAGATTATTCAGTCTTCATCTGTACTCTGTAGTTGGAGTGTAGGACGTTTCGCTCTTTATCCAAAAGGCTTCATCAGCCAGAGAGGTGGGACTTAGAGGTCAACAACTCCTCCTACTGGTTTCGCCTTAAGAGACCCACGATCGTGCCGAGTCCCTCATTTGCTGACAAAGCTTTTTGGATAAAGCGCGAAACATCCTCCACTCCGACTAGCACTGGGCGATGTGGCCAAAAAATCTTATCACGACTTTCTTTAGTTTGAATCATGATTTCGATTTTTATCACAATTCATGTGTACATTTTTTTTTTAAAGGCGACTAAAGCCATCTGCTTGTTCTGGGGTTTAGGCCTGTTTTAGTCCTAGTTTCAGTTTTGACATGCTTCCCCCTTGGTTTAGTCCTGGTTTAGACCTGATTTAGACACAGTTTTCTCTTGGTTTAATTCTGATTGAGTCCTTGGGTTTAGTCCTGGGTTTAGTCCTGGTTTAGTCCAGGGTAATCATTCAGTCTGTTTTTGTTTGGTCCTGGTTTAGTCCTTGATTTCAGTCTCTGTTTTAGTCTGGTTTACTTCTTGGTTTAGTCTTGGTTTAATCCAGATTCAATCCGTGATATTGTTTGGCCCTAACTCCAACTATAGAGTACAGAAGAATCTTTGCCTACGATGGACAACTCCTGAGAACCTACACAGATGCTTATATTATATCATCTCTGTGAACAATTGGCAACGTGAGGAATGAGTTTCGACCATAAATTTAAAATGTACGCACTCCATGTTCCATAGTTTGTAAAAAAACAAATGAATAAATCAGGTATCAGCCCTAACGCTATTACATTCACAACCTGTTCAACAACATGTGCATAGCCTCACATTTCGACACAGCTTTTGACAACAAGGATAATCATCTTCATCATAACCGACAATATAGGTGTCCTATGGTGTAAAAAGACACATTCATCCAGCAGTGTTCCTCACGTCTCCAGAGCACGGCTTTGCACTTGCAACAGCGTGCGCCTCTTGCATGCCTTTGTGGGGGATGACATGGCTGTTGCTTCTCCTTAAAAAAGCATGAATGTACTCCCCGAGACTGCTTTGCTTTGCACTGAGAGCCTGGGATGAAAAAAAGCTCTATATAACATTTCTGCCTTTCCGTTAGACTGCCTGGCAACCTGCCACATGAAGCTCGTCAAATTCAACCAGGAAAGTCAAAAGAGAGAAAGAAGAGAGGGGATCCAGCGAGGATGATAAGCCATAATATCCTGAATACACAGCCTGGATATTGCAACCACTCATTCATACTCCTGCACCACTGAGGATGCGCTGTGGCGGGGAAGATGATTCGCAAATTACTCATATAGGCATGCTTTGTGATCATTACGAGTGATTCATTAAAAATAAGCCCCTTGGAAGATATTTGTAACAGAAAATTGAAGGAGAGTTGCTTTGTCAGCGCTTGTGATCAGGGACTAAAGCCAAATATGAAACATGTGCTGGTTCAAAGTCAAAGCATAGCATAAAGAAACACCAACTAAATCCCAGGCTTTCAGCAGCAGGAAAAGAGATGGGAGCATGAAGCACACATATATAACATTGTCCTCTGCCCATACAAGATAAAATGTTCAAATGAAGGCAAGATACAGACTTTACTTTTAATAATCAATCCAGCAATACCAAGCGCTATGACAAAAAGCCTGATGATTTGCCATGACCACTGCAATAATGTCATTACAAAGTGTGAAATATAAACCCAAACACTGAGGATAGCTGTCAAAAAAGAACACGTTATACTTTGGCTAAACTCTCCACAAGTTGACGTTGCCTTGAGTGGTGAACTGAAAGCAAACGCATTGAAGATGACAGGTACCAAACATTGGCCAAGTCTGTGTTTGCAATAGCTCACCGGTCTAATCATTAACTTTGTAAGATAGGCCCCTACTGTACAGAAATAGGGAGTAAAGGTATTGACTTCACAGCTGTGTTATGTAAGAGCAATTCAGCCCACGTTCAGTAGACATTTTAATTCAGGTTTTTACTGATTGAAAAGCATAGGAAGAATGTCACACACAGCCCACTCGCTCAGATTCGAGATCACAAATTGAATACAACAGGAGCATACAACTTACTTGATGAAGCAGCGTGCCCCTTCGAACGTGTATCCTTCTTCCCATCCCGTGGGCAGATCTGTGGACCAGAGTTGGTGGATCAAACAGATGCTGTGTGTGAACATTGTAAATTAAAGTTGAGCTCCAGTATCCAGCCCAACAGCTGTCAATGCAAACATAGATGTGGCTGACCGTGCACACTGTGATAACATTACAGGAGCTCTGCAGGGACTGCTTTGGCGGCACAGAATAAAGTGTTGATTCATGAATGAAATGGGACACATAGCTATAGGCAAAATAATAATAATAATAAAATCTTGTGCAGTATGTTTACAAGGCACAGGAAGAAGATAAGTAAATATAAAAGAATATTGAGGCAAAAAATAAATGGGGTAAAAAGAAAAAAACATAAAGAATGTGTAACAGACTGGGCTACACATAAAGATCCAGTGAGACAACTATGGTCAACTATAAAATAATAATAATAATAATTATTATTATTATTATCATTTGCATCAAAGACTTCAAAGATAATTTAATTGAATGTAATATATTAAAAATGTTATTTTTGAATTAGCTAGGTTAGCGAAGTTTATAGCTAACTCGATTTAGCTTAATTGTAGCTCGGTAGCGTCAGTGGCTGGACCGTGTGGACTTAGCGCGTTATTAGCGGGCTTTACGTCATGTGAACGGTCAGCTCAGCGCAGTATGTGAATGACTTCAGTGTGATGTAATGCCACACGCTGCATCAATAAGCCTCACACTGAAATTACTTTGCACGTTTAGCAAAAGTCTTCATGAGCGAGTTGACAGGTGGCTAAGGACGGACGAGGAGGCGGACAGGCGGGACAGGGCTGACGGCTCACGCGCCTAAAGCCCTGCTCCTGTGAATGTGGACACGGGTCTCTGCGCTGACAGGGAAGAGTCACCCGTAAGTACGCGGGCGAACGAGGGCAGACCATGCAAACGCGGGGCAGATCATGAGAGAAACTTGGACACAGTTAATGACAGCTCACCTGGAGTTTTCCTGTGCCCGGTGATCAGCGCCTCGCCACTCACGGGATGCAGCCAGGTCGTACTCTTGGCTTCTTCGCTGGTAAGACAGGGAAACAGTGGTTATGTCATGGTGAGTTTGCTCGAAGGAGAATCGGACAATCATAACTTAAACCCTGTCCAGAGAGAGCATATTTACTTGATGAAGAAGACGCGTCCATCCCGAGAGACCCCGTAACTCCATGTAGACGGCAGACGCGATATCCACTCGGGCTGTAGCTCCGCCGCCATGTCTGGCAGTACTGTATGACAGTGGCGCGGCACCGCTCCGCTCTCAGCGCGTACGCGGAAACCCTGGCAACGGCAACTCGCGGAGGGGAGCCCAGGGGGGAGAGCATCAGGTACAGCCACTCCACCAGACAGGACGGGGCCACTGAGGGAGATAGTGTGAGGCATAATCTCATCACTGTATTCTAAGGAGAACAGTCTATTTTCAACACCAAGACATAGGGCAATATAAAAATGTATTGAAAAGTTACTTTGCCCTTGATTTTTTATTTATTTGTTTGCTATGTTTTGGTATTGGATGGATACAAGTCATGTACGCTCATCTGTGATAGGGGGGGCAGGGTCACATAAACCTATGAGGGAGCTCCAGGCAAGTTGAGCAGCTGCCCCCTCCAAACCACTCCTGACCTATACCTTTGTGCATTATGCATGGTTTTCAACAATCAATATCTGGCCAGAAATGCACTTTAATGTGAAAACTACTAAATAACTGATTTTCTTTTCTTTCTTTTCTTTTTTCAAATAAATGATCTCAATTATAAGGAGCTGGACTTTATAACCAGAATCAGAATAAGCATTAGCCTACAGAAAATGCATGCACAGATCCTAATCCCCAGACCCCAGACCAGATGAGTCAATGGGGGACTCAGTTGTTCTTCTTCTCCCCTGGGAACCCATTACTTGTTTATTCGGTCCAACCCACAGCAACACGGGGATGTGGGATCAAAAGACACAAATGCATATATTGTACTAATGACCACTATTTCAACTGTAGGTCCCCCTGGTCTCCACCCCGGTGTCATTGTGAGGAGAAACTGCCGCATCAGCCTTTCACCCCACACAAAGAGAGACATCTAACACCGCCTGACTGTTTGTGGGCATCATGTTGCATTGTGCCGCGGATACATGTGCAGTGCTGTGTTTTTGTTTTTTTTTTACGAGGAGACTGGGGGCGATAGTGGGAGGCATAAGCACATCTCCCACATGGTCTTGTTGGTAGGCTCATGCGCTCTTTTGGGAGATACTGTAGAGGAGGGGGAGTTTTAGCACTCACCTGGTCAGATGACACTAACACTGGAGTCTTTGTTGTGTTCAGACCTACTTCCCGGCTTTTCAAAAGGCACGGAAAAGTGTATTTCCCAAAGCGTGTTAGTCATTGAAATTACTGTCAGAAACAAACTGATACACATGTAAAAATACAACTTTACTTTGAACAATATTTACTAATGTTTCACAAATCTATTATCATTGCATAGGAAAAAAATAAGGATATTTCAATCTGTAAGCCTCACTGCTAATTACATTTCCATCAGAAGTTGCTGACATTCAGTCAATTCAGTCATGTTGCAACATGGTTCTAAGGGGGATCTTGAAAAGCATTTAGAGGCTATACACAGTGCTTAGCTTTCGTCCCATTAATGGGGCCCGGCGGAGTGGAAACGATTGGATTAGAGCCTGAGAGCTACCTGTATGTGCTTGTAGCCTACACCTGTGGGATTTGAAAAGTGGCCGATCACTGCTTCTCAGATTACTGTATAGAACTAAATCATTATCATTAGTGTCATTTACATTAGTTCATGTGTGGTCATCCAGAACGGTAGCAGTATCTTGGCTTTCTTAGTTTCGGTGGTTAATGAATTGTCCAAGTTTCCAAATCTAGCTGTGTAGTTACAAATGTAAGGTCTAAAGATGAAGGATTGTATTGTATTATTTTTTTTTTTCAAGATTGCATTTCTCCTATTAAAAAAAAAATCCATAACTCCATTTAATATAATTTACCACTGAACTAGCCCTATATTTTTTTGGGTGGGACACTTTTTCCTTCATAGCCTTCATAATAACAACAATACAAAACATTGCCTGTTTGTGTTTTCACAGACTTTCAACTGGTCCACGCTACTATTCCCAAGTGTGAGTCTAAATCCGAGGCATCGCTAGTTGGTTACAAGAGACTAGTCTGATCCTTCCAAACAATAACTCCAGCCCAGTTCTCCGCTCGCCCATCTCCAGCGCCTTTCTCCCCTGTAGCCGGCAGTTGCCAAGGTGAGTAACACCGAAATAAGCCTCCATAACTTGTCTGCAGCATCCAAAGCACCGGTCAGAATTAGTGGCCACCAGCAGGAATGACTAAAGCACTTTGTTTCATGCCAGGGGGAACAAGCCAAATACTGTGTAAGAGCTGCGCATATCCGACCTGTGCAGATTTATTCAAGCCTTTTATCGTTTGGTCCCAAATCTCTGGCATTCAATAAATGTCACTCTCCACTTAAGCTCAGGCTGATAAGTGTTACACTCGATTCCTGGAGATAGGCATTTGCATTTGCTCCATGTTGTTTTTTTCTGTCACCAAAAGAATTGAACAAAACTCATATTACATAAATCTCACCTCCAGGATTTTAGCCAAGATATAAAATGAAAAATGTGTATTTGACCAAATATCTATCAAGGACGATCAATTGAATGAGAAGTCTAAATTCAGGTTTGATACCACATTGGAAAATATGGAAATACAATCTAAAGTTTTTAAAGAGTTAGAACAGGGGTGCCCAAAGCCCAGCCCGGACGCCAAATGTGGCCCTCAGACCAATTTTTGGTGGCCCACAAGCTTCTTGTTGAGTTGACACCAGTGGTTTCGCTAGGGATAATTTTTCTCAATCATTTTGAAGGACATGTTTGTAAAAAATCTTTTGTGAGCTATTTTTATCCTTCATATACAGGTGTAGCTATGTAAGAAAACACAGAGGTAACAGGATAAAGGATGCAAATCTATAAATGATTTGTGAGCAGAATCGTGGAACATGAATTTGGAAACTACATTGTGTTAAAACGTGTGGACAGCGTTCAAAATATCTTAAAAAACCTTAAATAATTACATTTCATTGTGAGACAGCGCTTGCATTAAGGTTCCAAACTAAATACATGTGTGGGGAAAGGTTTAAACCTCTCTTAAATGAACCCAGTTGAGTGTTTGACTGAACTGGCCACCAAACAGTGGCCCTCCATGTTGTATACACTTCAATATGAGGCCACTCGATGAAAACAGTTGGAACATCCCTGCATTTGAACATCTGGCATGAGGCTTTTTGTTATAGTTGACTGAGTATATATACAGACTAATTATTACAATGGAACTTGAGATTGTGTTATCAAAAGTGAAAGTAGTTTGCCTGGATTCATGGCACATTCTACACGAGTAGCTCTCCAGCCCTTTATTGGGAGCTCGCCAAAGACTTTCTACATTTCTTCACACTCTTGAGAATTCACATTTTAGAGGCATTTTCTATTTGTTCTCGACATGTTGAACACAATCTGCAGTATTTAGGTAAACAAAACAAAAGTAGCTCCCTGACGTTTTTATTATGTAATAAATAGCTTGTTTGATTAAAATGGTTGGAGAGCCCTGTTCTACAGTAATTACGATGTATTTAAAGTATTTATTTTAAATGTAAAATTGTTAGTCTTCATCCAAAAGCATTTGGACACTGTAAGATGTATTTATTAGTTGAATGAGTTGTCTTATAACTGTCTGTTGTTACTTTTTTATACAATTTTGGCCACTGTTTGGAAAATGTTTGGACGTTGCTAACTCTATAAGCCGATCATAAGTCAAAGCTCTCAGTTCGAAGGTCAATTAAGGAGAGAAGTTAAAGTTAAAGTTTGGAATGGCATCTGGATCAGTATTTGCAGATCACTGCCCACAAAATTAGAATAATTGGTATTGGCAGTCATGAAAAGCAACAATGGAAGTTGGTTAGAAGTTAATGGGAAAAACATAAAAGGAAAGTCTCAGAAAGTGATTGGCATCAATTGCAGTTACGTGTACGCGTATGTTTTGTAGACTGTTGTGAATTGTGGTCAATGATGTGAAACGTCTTCTTACTTAATTGCTTTACCCGAAGAGACCGGGGGTTGTCTCGGCTCAAAGACACGGGGCAGACTGCAGGCATCTCACTGTAATTAATGGTTGCACATTATCAAGCAGCTGTTCTAGTGCTTTGTTCCGCTGCCAGCTCAGCAAAAGCCCTGGTGTCTGTCTGTGCTAGGTAACTCACAGAAGAGCCACTCGCAATATGTGAAGAAGACCTCTCCACAGGCCTGTGTCTTCTGTGGTTGGATAATTGATATGAAAACACTTAGCAGAAGGGCAATAGTGCAGTAGTGTTTATACCAATCCTAGGTATAAAGGTGATGTAATCTGCTCCCTTTTCAACACATATTATCATTTGACAAGCACGCTGCATAACCCGCAAGCCAGGGCTGCTATTACGACCAGTCCAGTCAGCATGTGGGGCTCTGGAAAAATCACCACTAATTCAGTCGTAGCGGCGTCATTATACAGTAAGAGCAGCGTTTAAACAACTGTGGGGCAACACTCCACAGTGGGTCACCTGGAGGAGGACATACCACATCCATGAGCAAGTCCAATTTGGAGGTTACGTTATTTCTTACTCATTTTGTGAGAGGGGAGCATCATGAAAAATGGGGTGATAAGAGACCAGCGAGAAACTTTTGGCAAATCAAAAACTTTGTAGCAGTGTTTTTAATGACCGGATCTATTATTATACAAAATATTATCGAAAATATTATTAAAAGACTTGCTTGCTATTGATCAAATTGATTCAACTTTAGTTTGTCTGGTGTCACCTGTAGAGTACGCTTGTTAAAATCTAAAACATTTTTGCAAACAATTTAAAAACAGAGATCTGCTTTTGCAAATGAGCTCTTCATTTGCAGTTGTTTTTTGTCAAGACGAAAATGCAGATTAAATAGTCCCTGTAGCTTTAAAGGGCCTTGTGTTAAATATCCTTTTTTGAGGTTTAAACCCCACTATCATGTTACATCCTCATGAAAAACATACCTGAATTGTTTTTTTGTTTCCTTCACAAATGTTTCAGTAATCCAAACTTCAGATCCACATAACGCTTGCCCCGACGAAGACACATTGGTGTCGAAAGCCGTAGGCTTGTCCATGACTTAAATAAGGGACCTGTATATGTTTTTGTACATGGTAGTGCCTCAGATTCACTTTTTGACTGCAAGCAAGTCAAGCTTTTCATCTGTCTCTAGCTTGTTCAGATCCTCTCCGTGGTCAAACTTGCTTCCTCGCGCAGGAAGGAAGAAAGTTTGCCCAGATTAGCATCTTTGTTGCCACATACGTTTTATTTTTGCTCTGCATCTTATTGATGCATGAGATGAAGAAGTGCGCCTCCTGCTGGTGTTCAGTATAAGTGAATATAATTACATTTGTATGGGTTTGAGTATTTTAAGACACATATGTTATTTTAAATTAAATAACAAAAAACTCCAAGGGTAAGGGATGTAGCCGCCGTATTTTTTTTCCCAACCCAGTTCTGCCTTAAGTCCCGCCCCCGCACATTCTCATATTTGAATTTTTATTATTTTTTAAGTTTAGGGTTAGGGTTAAGTTTAGGGTTAGGGTTAGGTTTAAGTTTAGGGTTAGGAAAAGGGATGTGGTTATGGTTAGGGCAATGCAGGGGGCGTGGCCATGGCAAAACTGGGTTGGAAAAAAAAAAGACGCGGTGTAGCCACTTACCGGTCAATCTGCTGATGTTCAATACAAGAAGGTGAAATACAGCCTGGTGTCCTCATCATTGTCTCCAGTGGGGTTTAGTCAACTGAAGTCTGCCCCATAAGTTCCACCTGAATATTCATCCCGGCTCTAGTGGTGTTCTGACCGACACTCCAGGGTAATAACTGCAAATATGACCCAGTGCCTTACAGTCCTTACAGTCCACACATTCAGAGTTATCCCAACAGGGCGGATATGGACAAAGTGAGACCTAACGCATAGGGCAGTGTGCTGTTTTGGAATATAACAAAACGTATATCGTATGTAAAGTTATTTAGTTTATTTGTTTTAAGGCTCGCTAAAAGCTTGTGGCCATTGCACTGTGTTGTTGTGGCTAAAATTGACTTACACATAGTTGAAAAGGACGGACCTTTTGATTGGTTGGAAGACTATGAGGCTGCATGCTATGCTGTTTACAGTGCGCTACCAAAAGACATGGTGTTTCCATATTGCATGGGCGCAACACGCCTTTTAACAGGTTAAAATTATGTTTAAAACCCAAACAAACCATAATGGAGCTTTACAGTGCACACACAGTCAAATTGTTGCAAAAACCTCTCGATTACCCATAATTAGCTAACTTTTTCCTTGACAGACACACACTGCACAGGGAACACGCTGAGTTTATGGCACGACTCTTCAGCACCAGCCTAGTTGTTTATAAAAGGCTCACTAGTTTTTGAAACGTCATGGCAGGAAGGTGCCTGAAAAAGTCTGTAGTTTTCACCAGCCTCTCGTGAATCACTTCATTGAATCAGTGCTACTCACAGCGGGATGGAAACGCCTCTCTGTCTGCCACACTGTGATGACCTCATCGCTCCTGCAGTCCTACGGGGTCCAAAATGTTTTTCTGAGCCCCATGTTTTATGAGATTGCCGCCTCTGATATGTGTCATTACGGCTGAATAAGTGGCTTCTCCGTTTGGTAATTAGAGGATGGTTTTGGAGCCGGAGTCAGTGGTGAGCGAGAGGAAATGCAGTGGAGCCGCGTCGCTGTGAGAAAGCATTCATACTCAAAATGTAAAGAAAAAACATCACTGCATATATTATGAATGCAGGCTTATTCATGTTACAAGGGCTGGCAGACGCTTGGCAGGGAGCCTCTATATTAACTATGTCATGGAAAAATGCATACCAAGTGCTATTTACATCATGCACTGCTTATGTCAAATAACATTTAGCTTCCTCATAATGTGACTTATCCATCCATTTTCCTCTGCTTTATCCAGGGCCGGGTTGTGGAGGCAGCAGTTTGAGCAGAGATGCCCAGACTCCCAATCCATGCACACCACCTTCAGCTGCCTTGGGGGTCCTGAGGTGTTGCCAGCTTAAAGACATAAACCCAATCCAAATTCCTCAAATGGGTAAGAGCCCTAAACCTCCCTATCATAGCTCCTTTAGCAGAGGGACCTCGAGAGGTTCCTCACCGGCGATAAGGAGCTATGAGGCGTCCCACAAGCCACTGCGCCGTTCCCCCTCCAGTGTTTCCGAAAATGGCCAATCTCTGCATGGACACTGTTCGTGATTGACAGCCATGCATTTAACTCAATGACATGAGCAGCACATGCTAAACTTTATAAAAGTGATTAAATAAATGCTTGGTCATTTTAGTAGATGGCCTAAACGAAGCACTTTCACATACTTTTGTTTTAGTTTAGAATCAAAACTTAAGTTTACATGGCTGATTTGCAGATAAGCTCCGACAATAACAGGCACTGGAGAAGCAGACCTTGCTGTGCACTAATATGGCTGTCTCAAGAACCAAATGACAGAATATGATGGAATATTGTCCAGAGCAGTTTTACCTGTCACAGAGCTGTGTGATGCAGAGGTGAGTCTGAAATTACTTTTTTATTATCGTCTGTTTTCTGTCTGACTTCATATATTTACGGTGGCTCCTGATTGAAACTTTCAGAGTCAGTGATGATTGTGTGGGGTTTATGAAGTGTTGCTGAACACAGCAGCAGTCACTCAGTTTATGAATATACACGTCCTGTTGGAAATCTATTTAAAGTCAGTTGTATAGGAGGGGAGCGTTTCTTGTAGTCTGGAGTGTGGGTATTGTAGTTTTGATTGATCAGCTGCTGGTGACATACAGTAACTTCCCCCGTTGTTGCGGCTGCTGGGTGAGGATGCTCGAATTGGACAAACTTACAGTAACTGCATAGCAATCTTTTGGTTAACCTGATGAAAGTTAAAGGAAGAGGCGCTAGGATCAGGAACCAGGAGCTATAATTTGATGAATTCAGACCTGCATGCTCAATCTTATTTTTTCGTTTTCTGGCTCAACAAAGCCAAGCACACTTCAGTTACTCACTACAAAAACATGTGTTCAATTTCTATAATTAGATAATCATAATTTCTGTGTGGAGGGTCAGTTTTTGGAAGAAGAAGGACATTTAGTCCAGTTCTCTAGCTGCATGTAAATTGGTCCGTGTGCCCCAGAGCATTGTAAGTCTGGTTAAATATTATAAACTAAATGTGTGACAGCACACACTCACTGTTGCTTAAAGGGACTCTACACAAAGGGACTGTGTAAAATGTAAAAAAGAATATATTTTCCACCCCCTACATGCTCCAGCAATGTCCCGCGCTGTACTGTGAGCCCACACCTATCCCACTCAATTGCCGCTATAAGCCTGCACTGTCACTCTAAAGTTGCGTGTTCGGGCCGAGGCAGCAGTCATTCACCAGCTTAACATGGAGACTGCAGTTACGTGGACGGCCAGAGGTGGCAGTCATGAGTATGAAAATGGACAACCTCCGTTGAGTCCCATTAAGGAGACTATAGCCTGTGATTGTTTTGTCTAAAAGTGGATCAGTTTATGGCAGGAAACAGTGGAAATACTAAGTTTATATACTGTATTTTCGATATTAATTCTCATTTCAGTGATAGTATAAATTGTATAACTGGTAATGAGACTGACAATTCAATTTATTGAATATTGAATATTAATGAATATCAAGTTGAGATATTTCTTTTAATATTTCTACTTTTGTTATTTTAAACATTTGAGAAAACAAAGCATTGTAAAATAAAGTATATAGCCCTCTTTTATGCAAAAAATAGGCCTACATTGCACACACGCGCACACAGTGGGCCGCAGACTACTGCTTAGTCTGAATGGTGGTCCCTGGGGCAGATCCAGTTGAAAACCCCTGCTTTAAGCCATCCAAGCCAATGCCTATCATGTGGTCTTTAATTTTTCAATTTCCAAAATGAATTCACATTTCTATAGCGTATAAATATGACAGCAGTGAAGGATTAACGTTTCACTAAATAATTTGACAGAAATAGTATAAATGTAGCCTAATGCCTGTACTGCTCTCTGCCTGCAGTTAGAGTGGTGGCATCAGTGGTAAGGTAGGCTGGGACACGGTCTATTGGACCGTCTGCTACTGTCTTGGAAAGATACACATCTAAATATGAAATGCAAAACCTACTATGTTCACTTCTCTTTGCAGACCATAACAGTATTTGCACAAATCTATAGTCAATGGTTGCTATATTTATTAACACTGCATTTGCATGTGAATACATTTGAGCATCTTGAGCATAAATTAAAAAAAAAAATCCATTGACTCAAACGTTTCATATTGCATGCGACTGTAAATGCATAGACGCTTAAATCATAGCAAAACTGGGGGGTACTCAATGGACTGTGTCTCTCCCTGCCTGTACGTAGTCTCACAGCAGTGTTTAGGTAATTGATTATGTTGGCCATTAATCAGTTTGAGCTACTCTGCTGCACTGCACACACATACGCTCCAAGTCTTCCCGATGCTTTAGTGCACAACTGCTGACATCACACATCCGGACACATGGCACCGCCCGCTTTCATCTCCAAGAGTGCAGCGCTGTGCCCCCCGTCCTGAGTCTTTGTGCTTAAGTAGCACATTATGGGTCAGTTATATTGGGTGGGACTGGGGGCAGTGTCGAAATGAAAGTGCTGCTTTAAAGGGAGGTATAGATCACGGGGCACTTTTGGGAACGCAGCGTGAATTTACAATGCAGGGGAGTGTCATGTCTGATGTACAGTGTTAATAAAGCAAGGCAAGTGGAACTAAAGACATTCATGGAGAACACACAGAGATGTGGCTTTTGAATTAGAGGCGATGGCTCGAATGGTACTCAAGTGCGTACTTCCGTGGCATTCTTTGGTAAACCATTGAACCCACCTCACTGTCGGTACAGTATGAACGGCTGAGTTTCACATAATTCTACAATGAAAAATAATTAAAACGTACACCCATTTATTCATGTTGACAAACTTGGTAAATAAAACTGCAGTCCATTGTACTCATGTTAGAGTAGAAAATGGCAGTGGTCCCCAAAGTGGGGTCTGGGGCCCACTGGGGGGCCTCGCAGGTCTTGCAGGGTGGCCCCCAAAGCTTGTCTATAAAACAAGTTCACTGAAAAAATTTGAATATTGAAGGAAATTTGTATATTTGTTTCTTTTTACATTTTAAATCAGCGTTTAGTCCACAGTCATTGTTAATTGTTCATTATATATTTTGGGTTGTAAAATAAGAAAAAAAATAATTCATACAGGGAATTATTATATTTGGGGGCCCCGAGGGTTCTTTGTAACGATAAGGATCTAGACTTTGGGAATGGCTGGAAATTGGTGTTCA
>OMNZ01108863.1:10491-20943 GCA_900303255.1 Lesueurigobius sanzi | reverse complement strand
GGTTGTTGCAAATGTAGGAAACGCACCAGAAGAAGAAGAAGAAGGAGGAGGAGGAGGAGGAGGAGGAGGAGGAGAAGGAGAAGTAGGAGGAGAAGAAGAAGAAGGAGGAGAAGGAGGATAAGGAGGAGAAGAAGGAGGAGGAGAAGAAGAAGGAGAATGAGAAGAAGGAAGAGGAGAAGAATGAGAAGGAGAAGAAGAAGGAGGAGAAGAATGAGGAGGAGAAGAAGAAGACGAAATAGGAGAAGGAGAATAAGGAGGAGAAGAAGAAGGACGAGGAGGAGGAGAAGAAGGAGAAGAAGGAGGAGGAGAAGAAGGAGGAGGAGAAGAATGAGGAGAAGAAGGAGAAGGAGGAGGAGAAGAATGGGAAGGAGAAGAATGAGAAGGAGAAGAAGGAGGAGGAGAAGAAGGAGGGGAGAAGGAGGAGGAGGAGAATAAGGAGGAGGAGAAGAAGACGAAATAGGAGAAGGAGAATAAGGAGGAGGAGAAGAAGGAGAAGAAGGAGGAGGAGAAGAAGGAGGAGGAGAAGAAGGAGGAGAAGAAGGAGAATGAGGAGGAGAAGAAGAAGACGAAATAGGAGAAGGAGAATAAGGAGGAGAAGAAGAAGGACGAGGAGGAGGAGAAGAAGGAGAAGGAGGAGGAGAAGAAGAAGGAGGAGAATGAGAAGAAGGAGAAGAAGAAGAAGGAGGAGAAGGAGGAGGGGAAGGAGAAGACATCCTTTATGGTTTTTGAATAACTTATGGTAAATTTGTTTACCAGGACACTACATTTCCATTAAGGCCTATGGAGGAAAGATGTTTGTATCAGACTGTATCATTTTCAAGGTAGTTCTTAAGCCTATAGGAGAAATGCAATTATCATAATTACAATAAATTCAAGACCGCCTTCTGCCATCACATGTTCCCATCCTTCATAATGTCATTGAGGATGAATAGGAAGTACGCTGAAAGACATA
The DNA here is from genome assembly GCA_900303255.1 of Lesueurigobius sanzi. Lineage (NCBI taxonomy): Eukaryota > Metazoa > Chordata > Actinopteri > Gobiiformes > Gobiidae > Lesueurigobius > Lesueurigobius sanzi. The sequence continues at coordinate 19,991 of OMNZ01108863.1, read as the reverse complement.
CTTATGAACAATGTGAAATAATGGAGCATGTATGAGGGTTTAAACAAAAATAAAACTCTTACTGATGATAGCACAGAGCAGCTTCACATCGGTTGGTCACAGGGAGCATGGCCTTGTGCAGAGCGGAGCCCCGTAAGTACTGTTATAAGCCCCTCTCAGGCGCACGGATTGCTGTATACGGGCCCAAACACAGTAATGAGCTGCCGGTCCACGAGCAAAACAAAATCTTCCCTGCTTCCACAAATCCCAAACACTCACCTTTCTGGGCCAAATATGAGTTGTAGGAAAGTCCACTCTTGTCCTGAGTCTATGACTTGCCTGCTGGTTACAACCTCAGTGAAACGCAGCCCAGACTGTATTATCAGATACTCCAAGCCAGACAGTATAGATTTGTATATTCATATATTGAGTTTGGGCTCCCTTTATACAGGCTTATCTGTTTATCTTATTGCAAAAGCATCTTGTGCAGACAGAACATTAAACATAATATAGAGAAGCAGTTCAATTCCCTCTTAGCCTCCCCCCAGACAGGCAACTAATAAAAGCCGCTAAGGAAAAGCTATTTTCATTTACGGTGAGACATGCTTCTTTCCCAAAATTCCCTCATGTGTCACACTGTATTTATATTTATAGTCATGATATAAAGCAAAAATTACACTTAACTAAATTGTTGATCCTTGGCATTTACTTTCTAGAGCTTGGGCTCTGGGGTATTGAGATATATGTACTTCCTGGCATGGTATCTTTAAGCACAGATGGTGGAAATCCCAAGTGAAGGAACTATCAAAGGTCCGAAAGGAGTTTGTGATTGCGAAAACAGACAAGTATGCAAGTATTTTGAACAAAATAAATAAATAAATCTATTTAAACCAAGGCTGATTGAAGCTTGGTTCATAATGTTTTTTTTTGTTTGTTTTTTAATTGTGTCAGATCTTTACATTTACATAACCTTTGTTAGAATGCGGAGAACATCAAAAGGAATCACAAGCAAAATTAACTCCATCCCCACAGAGCTCAACTGTGGCTAATTGCTGATTCTCCATTTCTTATCATTCAGAGAGCTAAGATATTGTTTGTTTTTCTGCTAAAAAGAAACATATTTCTTAAAAAAAAAAAAAAAAAAAATGCACATGTACTATAGCAAATAGCTACAAATGTAGGGTAACAAAGCAGTGAAATCGGTGTGTTTAGTTTCTCTCTACAATGTTAAGATTGTGTTCATCCTTTTTATTGTTCATTTTGAAATGGTGTATGTTGTGCACCTAATGTCTATAGGTTCTGTTCACATGTCACAACATGCCAGCAGGTGTCAGGTGGAGGGCAGCTTGAGCCTCCGCGGTGGAAATAGCAGTCTTATCATGCCGTTTTCTGCTCTTCTAATAGATCTGACAAGGACAAGAGTTATTATCGAGTTCCCAAGCCAGTGACACACAAAGGAAATGCAAAAAATGGCTGGAAAATCTCCAGGTTTCACGATGAGCGAAGTCCACAAATGCCTGTGTTTGTAGTGACCACTTTGTCACTTAACATTGATTGTACCATTGTACCAGCATACAGTTAAACTGTCATTACTCATAAGGGATGTTGCACCACTTCTTTGTGAATGATTAACCTAACAGTGTCAAAACATTAGCTCAGCTAGCGTAGCGTTAGCATAGTTATCGTTGAACTACGAAAAATAAACAAATCCCACCCTGCCAACAACAAGACGATAGTTGCCTTTAAGTATCTTGGTTCCGAGGTCGTGGACCCAGACACTGACAAAAAAGTTAAAGGCATCCATACTCTTGCACGCCTTCATTTGTTGTTTAGTGTAGAGAGACGCTGCTAGTAGAAGATAATTGGTAATATCTACAGCTTCGACTGCCAGTAAATCCGCAAAGCTCAGTTGAAAAATTGTCCTTTCTCTTCAAGTACGGGTCTTCCTCAACGTCTTTTTTTTCGTTGGAATCTTTCTTTAGATCTAGCGTCAAGGCGAGTGCAATAAGGGGGTCAGCTCGTTGTTCCCCAGTCCCTATTTTCCCCAGGAGAATTAGAGAACAATAGCACCTCTAGAAACCAGAGGTACCTATATGTTCCTCAGCCGCTTAGCTCAGTGTATCGTAGCAGTTTTTTTCCTAGGAGTTAAGGTTAGGGCTAATGTTAGGGGTTAAGATTAGGAGCTTTAAGATTAGGGTTAGGGTACAGGGTTAGGAATAGAGTGTCGGAGAACATAGGTACCGGGGAACATCGTTAAGGGCTTTCCTCCATCACCAAATGCTAGAACATGAACGCAACCTATTGCAGTGTGATATTGTTTATAATTTACACATGGCCTCAACATTTATTTTTAAGAAGTTTTTCGGCAGTAAAAAGAATACGGGCCTGTTTTAGAAATCAGAAAATCTAGATAGTAACAGGCATAATTCCATGTGTATATTCAGCTTGTGCGTACAACATTGAACAAACTCCAAAAGCAGGTTACTGCGCTTCCTCCACTGCACAACTATGTATCCAAAGTGCTGAGTGTAGAAGATAACGCGTATAGAGTACACAAATAAGAGGGATTTCAAAGGATAACATTATCTATCCAAGAGCAGACTTCTCAGCTTCTATATCCCCAGAGTAAAAACACACAACAGGATCTGTGTGTTTTTTTTTTCTACCCCGCTGACAATAAGTTATTCCCCATAAGCTTGTGGGATTCAAGAATATTAATCCTTCGTAGAGTAGGGCTCAAAGCTGCAGAGAGCCTCCACTGCGGCGTCTTTGCTGATCCAATTCCCGTAATAAAATCAATCAAATAAATAACAAAAAAGAAATTACAAAGGAAGGAAAAGGCGCTACATGTGTGAGCCACGCTGACATATAGATAGAAGATGCACATTTGCCCTTAAATCAGTTTAATATTCTATAGTGCTGAATGTCACAACTATGCAACCGCTAATAACCATGACCTTTATCTAATGCCAATTGAATGCTACAGAGGAATCAATTGGGTTCTCGTAGAGCTATTGATCTATAGATTTAGCAGGCGCGGTAATGGTCAGTATAGGTCCCAGATGTTGCCAGGACGGAGCGTTAGGTGGTGTGTGAACGATTTGAGACAACCTCGGATCATTAGCTATAAGGGAGGTTTCGCTGCTGGCTGGTCACGTCTCTGCAAAAGATAGCAGAAAAGTCACTTAAAAAAACGAAATAAATTGTTTCATATAAAAAAAATGTCCCCTTTACAGCGCAGTAGAATTAGATGCGGATAATACATTAAGAGCCCATTGAAACCTATGGAGGAGACAGCTTTGACAAGGTTGACAAGCTTTATGTGCAAATTATTAGTTGGATGAAAGCAACCAACAGACCCATACATTTTAATGGGAGCACAAGACCTGACTGGGCTAAAGGCTAGAGGCTGGGACATGTTTATGATCTGAGGGGGTTTTAAAACTCTTCTCTAAAGTCTTGTTCATAGTTTTTACTTCATTAGAACAACTGTTTTAGTGTCATTGTTGTACTTTGGATTTAGCATGTTAGTTTATGAAGTTAGCTAAGTAGTTGTGGACTGACAAAATTGTCGGACATTTTGTCTATGTGTGAATGTTTCCTTTTTTATCCTTTGTTGGATTTTGATGAGTTTTGTATTATGCAATATTGTTAAATGGTATTAGAGTGAAGTTTGTTTGTAAATTGTGGTGGTAGGGTTTGACTGCGCGCTGAAGACGAAGCACCAGACATTTAGGTCTGTGCGTCCCAGCGTGTTATGTCTTGGATTAAATTAACCTGTTGTGTGACCATAGAGTGTATAATATTGATGGAGAGCTAATTGGCTCGCCCTGGTCGGAGCTCGCGAGCATACAGGGACTGTTTTCGGAAGCCGTAAGTGTCCATTGACATACACGTAAACCCTCTTTAACTCATTATTGGAAATAGTGTTGTCAATATGGCCCTTGTGTGCTTGTCTTACCACACACTACACCATCCTGTTTTTTGTCTTTTAATATTTTCAACATTAAAAGACAAGGTAACTCACACATACCTTAATATGGAATTGTTTCCAAAAAACAACATGGCGTCGCTCCAAATGCTAGCATGAATTTGCTTCATTAGCCCGCGCTGAAAACAATGGGGAAAGTCATGTGGGCTACGTCCATCTTTTCGCGGTCTATGTGTGCGACAGACCACACTCGCTGTTGTTTAAGGAGATGGTCAAAGCATTCCTCTGTGAGTGTTGTCTATCATATTACATGTTGTAGTTTATGGCAGAAAACAGTTGAAATAGGCTAGCATGTTTGTATATTTTCTAAATTAAAGGCACTATAGCATTTTTTTTTTTCAGTAGTGGTTTTATTGGTTTTAAGTCAAACATTTGTGGAAATAATACTGTGCATTTAAATATCATGCAATTGTGTCCATTCCAGGCAACTTTTGTCACTTTTCTGTGACAGTGACCGTAAAAAGTGACTCTGTAAGTTGTGAAAAGTGCTTATAAACTCTAACCTGGCAAGAGCCTGATAGACATTGTGTAGCACTCGTAGTTGAGTTCTCCACAATATCAATCTGGGACCGCTCCAAACGAATCCGTTCGGAGTTTCATTCGCAGTAGCTGTTTGTTAGATCGCGGCTCTGAGCTTTATATCATAATGTCGTCGAGTGGTTTTTGCGTTTTATGTAGCACGAGTTTTACAGGTTGAAGGCACCTTAACCCACACTACCTTATTTTCAAAACAAATGATTGTTTTGCTCGGCACCTGCTGCTTTCGTCGCTCCGTCCCACTGGTGGGCCTGGCTCAAACACTTTAGCGGCTCGGGGCAAGATGGATTCTCGTGTGTTTGTGAAATCACAAATACCGCGAGAATTCAGCTTGCAGCCAAGGTTATATAAACTCATCTCTATGAAGAAATTGAGATGTTTGAGGAAAGTTAGGAATGTGTTTGGACCACAACCTACTATTTAATTTTAATTTGTCCCCTCTTTCTTTATTTGTAATGAAAAAAATCAGTATAGTGCCTTTAATTCACATTCCAGTATAAATGAAACAACTGTCAATGTGACTGAAATTGTACTACATTATTTGAAAATAATGTAATGTAATGTCATTTGTAAATATGTGGAAATTCAAGTGCTATCATGTGGTCTGTATTTTCCAATCTCCCATACATAATGGAAATAACTTAATATTTCTTGAAGCTGCCCATGGTTTAAGTAGGTAAGTAAAATGATCTGCTAATGGAACAAGTATTTGTGCATTTAAATAAGGAAAAAAAAAACATCTCATTGCACTGGCAGCACGGTGGCCGAGTGGATAGGTCCTGGGTTCGATTCCCGGACCATACGGGCCTTTCTGTGTGGAGTTTGTGTGTTTCTCCCCGTGTCTGGATGGGTTTCCTCTGGGTGCTCCGGATTCCCCCATCAACCCAAAACATGCACATTAGGTTAAACATAAAAGGACAAATTTACCTATGGGGACAATGAAGTTAAATTGACTTGATGTATATGCTTTTTCTTATTATAAGTTCAAAAATACTTGTTCCATTGGCAGATTTCTTTACTTGGCAAGTCAAACTACTCTAATAAGGCCAAATATTCTGAATTCGAGCAAATTTACTTATCAAGATATCAGCTTTTGCAATGCGGCTGTGCTGCTTTCTCCCTCCAGCTATACACCCGTGACGTCACTCTGGCCGGGAAACGCTGTATATAAAGAACAGGGATGGAAAATACTCCATTCTTATTATGCATGCTAAGTTTTGACAGTAACTTTTAGTTTTGTTTTTCCACTCCAATATTATAATGGTAAAAATTCCAGTGACGGGGGATATTTATTCATGAAGTTGGCACAGCAGTTGGTTTGATAGTTCTTTAAAGTTACCGATGTCAGAACCAAAAATAATTATGAACCTATTTTAATAAATGGGCTTTGATTCTGCTGCTTTCCAACATAAAAAAACAACAACATGATAAAAAGAACATTGTTTGTCTTTGCTTGATTAATGAAAGGGTCACTGTGTTTGTCACTGACTCCCTCGCTTGAGTTTATTTTCGTCCATTTAAGCGTAAAATATGAATCCCTACTACGCGGGGCCAAATGGTAAATCAAGTGGTGGCATTCAGCATATTTAGTAAAAATTGCAGGGTTGAGAGATGATTCTTTGTTAAAAGGCCAGAGAAATAATCAAAGACAAAAAAACAAAAAAAAGACAAAAGCGTGCACACATGAAAAGAGGCAGAACATGTTTTATTTGTGACAGCAAGAGTCAAAATGCTTAAAAAGCCCAAACACACCCACCCAGTGTCACCCTCAGCACTCAGATGTTGACACTATAAAAAAACCCGCCTTCATTTCCCTCGATTTGTTTGGTGTCGAACATTGTTGTGATTTTCTCCCTAACCCTGTGAACCCTGCTCGAATGGTTGCCTTCGCCGTCTTAAGTAGACTGACTCTCGGGTCGCTCAGAAGTTGATGCCTTCACTATCTCGCGAAAGAAAGACTATTTGGTCTTTGCATATTTAGCCACTTTAGCCTGAGCCGGGAATTGACTTTGCTGGAAAATAGGGCAAGCAAAACAAAGCCGTGCGGATGCGGGGGAATGTTTACGGCGAGACGAGCGGCACTGCGCTTACCGGGAACCATCTGCAGCAAGGCATTCTGGGTGGGTATTAATTTGAGTGTTCTGCCCGTGCTGCTCCGCTGTGTCAACATTGCGAGTTAAGTTTATAAAAGTCAAATGAACACAGGGAACACCAAATCTCTGCAAATAGAGCACAAAACATGGATAATTAAATGAAGAGGAGATTCGAGATTGCCTCGTTATTAGAAGGTGATGCAAAAGTCAATCAGAAGTATTATCCATTTTTTCTCCAACACATATACACAAAGTTGGTACAATCCTTTATTGGATTATAAATCATATTACCATGAAAAAAGAATGGCAGCTGTGTCCTGTTTCCATAATCACATATATAATTACCATCATTAAGTTACCATCCATATTATTACTGTGCAGTAAAGCAGTGTTCTTCAGCTGTCGCTTCACGATCTACCTTCAGCATATCAAATCAGATCAATTTATTTTTGAAAAGCCCAATACCACGAAAAAGCTTTATCCCATAGGTCTCACACTCATCAAAACACATGCAATGTCCAAACAACGTATAATCCACTCATCCTTAAGTCCACATTTCGTGGCAGGTGGAAGGGTCTAGGTTGGCGAGTCACACCACGGTGGAAAGGTTGATGGGTCGCTCAGGTGACGGTCAACTCGCGGCGGTGGTGGTAATGGCTGGAGTGAAGCAGTACAGGAGGAAGCGAGTCGCCTCAATCTGGTCCATAGAAACGTCTTCAAGTCCAAGGACAGCCCCAACTGCACAGTCATCGTGGAGTCCAACCCCGGTGAGACATTGCACAGGGACATTTATCGTTAAACACAGTAGGGGAGGCTGTTTCTTTGTCAAGCTGTTGGATTTCCAAATGGATAACTTTCAAGAACTTCTGACAAAGACCTGCAACCCATAGAAAATGATTCCATAACCCACCAGTTGATAAGGACACTGCAAAGTAAAGCTAAGGTTTGATACAGTTAGCTGACAAAGATCTAAATCTATATATGATGATGTCAACAGTCTTATCTGTACAAATCTTAGCCCCATGTGAATTAACTTGTTGGATAAATGTTCTTTACCAAATACTGGCTTGTGAAATTGGGGAACGTCTCCTATCGTTGGGATTAAGTAGAGAAGGAATATATTCATTTTCATTTTTTTATAAGAAGGAAAAATAAATAATAATCAATCCATCCATCTTGTTCAGCTTATCCGTTGCAGGATCGCGGCGGATCACACTGCACCAGTCCCTCCTGCAGGTGGTGGGTCCACAGAGGACGGCCCCATGACGCTGCTTCACCTCTGGACGGGTCTTCTGAACAGCTCTTGGTCTGACCTGTCACCTAGGACTGGTTTGCCATGGGAGACCCTACCAGGAGCATAGTGCCCCAGACAACAGAGCTCCTACAATCATTTGGGTGCTCAAACCCCTCCACCATGATAAGGTAGAGGGTAATTATGAGGGAAACTATTATTTTTGTATTCAATAGTTTATGAATTGACATTCAGAATCTCTAGCACTGTAGCACTCTTTGAATGTTGGATTTATTGAACTGCAAAAACAATCCCCACTGCCTGAAAACTAAAAAATGAAAAAAAAAAAAAAAAATAGGAACAAAGACCTAAAAAACTAAAGACTTAATTAATTAAATGCTGGAGCATTCACAATCCCTAATAAATATTCTGAATGCAGAGTCCCAATTTATTGCTCTTTCAGAACTTCATCAGTGTCAAAGACTTGCTTGGTTGCGTGATTGCAGTGTTTATCTTGAAATAAATTAAAAATTACCCAATCAAAAGCCTTCAGCTGTTGACGAAACAATACCCCAGTGATTATGGGGGCGTTTACAGGGAATCATTTCTCAGCAAAACAAACTTGTAAACTGCAGCTCGACGTTAAGATCATCACCCTGAAGTTACCTCAAAAATACACGGAGCAGAGGGGGAAGAGACTGACAATTGAAGCAATTTGTCTGTCACAAGGCGGTACCTCACACGCAAGAAGGCAGCCGCCGTGACACCTTCACCGATGCACAAACAAACACATGCACAGACAGGAGACGCAGACAACCCGGGTCATGAGAAGGCGCTCTCAGAGAGAGAGAGAGAGGTCGAGAGAGCGAGAGCTGAGCCTCGTCTTCCTCACTGCTCCAGAGCTGATCAGAGCTGCTACAGTGTCACCTCGCTCCCACGAGCCCCCCTAGAGACCACTCACTGTCACTGCTCTGAAGACAGGCCTGGCACAGCGCTTATATCCTGCCTCTACAACAGTGGAAAAGTGAGGATACTGATGGCAACGCTATTAGAATATACAGTACTCAGGCATTAAAGGAAAGCTATAGGAAGTTTGACTAACATTTCCCCACTGCAGTTGCAACAAAACGTCTTCCGTGATGTTTCTAATCTTGCTGCGGTTTAGGAGCTAGTGCTGGGATGTTCGTGACCAAATTGGCTTTCGTGTGAACGGTTCGAACCGGATCTCGATTGTGGAAAGAAGCCTTCTCTTATTGTCATTACATTTTAGACATATTTACCCTGAACGAAGTCAAGAATCGGCATGCTCCAACACAGTGGAAAATTTATTTTGAACAGAAAAAATCTCTCGCACACTGTCTTACTTGCAACACCAGTGTTCCTTTATTTCATGCAATGTTTTGGCCAAAACGTTGCATGAAATAAAGGTGTTGCAAGTAAGACAGTGTGCGAGAGATTTTTTCTGTTCATATTTATCCTATGTGGATTCTCCTACGCACCTGTTCACGTAAGGGATGTGAGAAGTACAGTAACCTATTTCTACAGATAATTTCAATAAAAAGGTTCTCAGTCGTACAGGAGTTGTCCATCGTAGGCAAAAAGTCTTCAGTCTTCATCTGTACTCTGTAGTTGAAGTGTAGGAAGTTTCGATCTTAGTCCAAAGATCGTC